>RXID01022018.1:125032-288589 GCA_005019695.1 Trichopus zeylanicus subsp. travancoricus
TCATAAATTTTTAAAATAAAAAATAAGAGAAAATTTGGTTAAATATATTATTTGAGATGAACAACGATTTAAAATGGAAAAGCTATTTTAATAATTAAATCCATTTTTGAGAAAATATCCAACGACATTATTCTCACATCTGATTCTTAGAGTACTGATTACGATGCTTATTATATTTACAACACTGCTAATTATATCAATAATTCATAGATATTACATAAACCTATTATTAGTTTCAAACTTTTAGAGTATCCTCATAATAGAACAAAAATTATCAAAATAGGTGAAGTACTACTTATAAGTTGTTAAAATAGTGTTATGATTATAAAGAAGCAGTTGCTTTTTTTGTGCATAATATATGAATGATTGTTTATTGAGTAATGTAACTTGGATGATATGTAAATTATTTATATCGTTACTAAAATATTTTTTATATTATAACTATAATTCTTTTAGGTAGTTATTATCCTATAACTTGTTTGATATTTAATGAACTTATGCCTATTTTTTGTTTTCAAGAAATATAGAGCACTTTCTGAATTGGTAGAAGTTGATCCTCCAATAAAAGTGAAGTTTAAAAAATATTTTGAAACTATCAATATTCTATTTTCTCTTGCTGCCATATTAGATTCACGAGTTAAATTTTCAAGATTTAAAATGTTAGTTGATGAGTATTATGATAATATGTGTTTTTTTATAGATGTAATAGGATATAAATAATGTGTTAAGAAATTATTATATGATATGTATAATATTTATCAAACACGATATGATAGCATATCTCATTTTGCTCCATCAAAATATACCATAAACCATTTCAAATAAAAATCTCACATGCTTTCTATTTTGCAAAAAAAGAAGCAAAAATCAATTTCGACTTCTTCCTCATATAATGAAATGGTTTTATATAAAAGCTATAGTGTGGACTTTTTGACTATTGAAGATGCTGAAAAATTTGATATATTATTATGGTGAAAAGCACATGCAAGTAGATATCTAATGCTTTCTATCATGGTTGTAATTTATTAACTGTTTCAGTATCTATAGTTGCATTAGAATCATATTTTAATACAGAAAAAAGAGTATCAAACGATAAGAGAACTTAATTAATACTTGAAGCTTTAGAGGTATACGTCTGTATAAAAGATTTGTATGACGCTGAAAAATGAATCCAAAAATTTGGTGGAAGTTCAACTGATGAGGAGATTCAAGAAGTTGAGAAAACGGAATATACTAATGCTGAAGGTTAAGCATGATTTTTGAAGGATTATAGTAGTAAGTTAGAAATATATAGGTACGTATTATTGTATTTCAAATTATTTTTTATGTTTTTGTTGAATTATCTTATTGACTTGAGCGTCGGAGTGGATCGTCAAGTGCGACCTCTCACTTTGGGGATTTTTTTTTGTAGGGTTTAAATAATGATGTAGATTTTTCATATTTCAAATATAAGTAAACATAATACTTATAAATCAATTTAGATTTGCACATTTTTATTTTTTAAATTTTTTATTTCCAAATATTTTTTCAATTTTTATGAACATTATTTTTTATTTTCTTTTTTTCAGATTTTTTTAGGTATTTGCAATTTTTTTAAAAGAAATATTTATTACCAAGATATCTCAAATATAGGTAAATATTATACTCATAAATCAATTTAAGTATGAATATTTTTAAATTTTTAAATTTTTTATATTTGTAAATATTTTTTTATTTTTATGAATATTATTTTCTCTATATTTTTTTTTTCAGATTTTTAAGGTATTTACAAAAATTTTTTTTATTTTTTTAACCAAAATTTGAATCCAAGTTTCTTGAATAAAAACCAAGAAACTTAACCAACTAAACTACAATCTATTAATAATTTTTTTACAATATATATGTATTTATTTATATATTGAAAAATCGAGTTTAGGCACAATAAGGCTCACATGCTAACGCCCAAAAATATTTATAATGATCCGGTCAAATACGCCGTACCAGTCTGATATTGACCCATTTGACACTCCTACTCATAAGTTCTGATTTTGCACCTATACCCCCCAAAAGATTATAATTATACTAACATCCCTAAAAAAATTCTTTGCACAAATACTCCTACAATGACGAGCTGTTACCAAACCCTATGATTGCCAAATTTTAACCTTGTTTAGTAGCAAAAGATGAGTGTAAAAAGTCATTTTTACCCTGATTTATTTTGTGCTTATCACGTGCTTATGAGAGTGTAGGGCACAAGCTCATCTTCTTTCTCCGTCTTCTCTTTCTCTGCATGCAAAAAGCAGATCGCAATCACTGGTGAGATCGCACACCAGGGAGGTTGCAAGCACTTGGAAGATCGCAAACCAAGGAGGTCATGACTTCTTCCTGCTGTTTAAATCTCTGAGCATGCAAGAGTGATTGCACACCATGAGGTCAGGAGCATCAGAGAGGTTGGGCACCGGATTGGTCCACCATGAGTGTTGTCATGTCTTCATCTCCCCGCTATCGTCTCCTTGCATGCACTAGGTAATGCGATCTCGCTAGCAGTCAACGATGAACTCGACAAGTGACATAGCAACAAGCATGGTAGACGAGGAAAACACCGTTGCCTCTATTAAGAACTCTTTAAATCCACAAGGAAAAGAGAAAATTCACTAAAGTAGAACTTTATTGAGAATAATAGCGGTTTTCCCGTCCATAGGGTTGCAGGCCTATTTATACAAATATCAGAAGTCCTATTTGAGTAAGTTTCTGATTTTTCAAGTCCTAAACTGAATACAACTCAGCTTGAACCCATTAATTGGGTTGATAGAAGTCCTAAATAAGTTAATCTATGAAAATAAAATCCTAAATAATGATTCATCCTTCCCAAGTTCTAAATTGAATAGGATTAAGCTCAAAGTTAATCTTGGGTTGGTGGAATCCGAGAATAAGACCTAATTGACTCATACTAGGAGAGACTCATGACATCATAATGAAGAGAAGAATTTCAATATAGAAAGATACTAAGTTAGATAAATCCTAAGTTAAATAAAAGAGCGAATCAGATCATTTGTTATAACCCCTTGACTTTTAAATTAGCTTCTTTTGATATTTTTGAACTTCCTTTGAGCATCCTACATTAGTGTCCACTTTCTAATGGATCTTATGGATGCAGCGGGAGAGAGCATGAGAGATAGGGAGAAGATCATCATCTTCTCACAATGATAGATTCTCTTGATGCAGTAGGAGAGAACACGAGGGATAAGAAGAAGGTCACCGTCTTCTCACCACAATAGATCCACTCGATGCAGCCAAAGAGGACACAAGGGATAGGAATAAGATCATCGTCTTCTTACCACAATAGATCTTTGAATCCACAAGGAAGATTGAAATGGAACAAACCCAAAATAAGAGGATATTATTGATAGAAAAGCTTTTCTTTTTTGTTACAATCTTGGGCTGTATATATAGCCCTCTAATAAACTTAGAGTCCTACTTGATGTAGACTAAAAATAGAACTTTGACTCTACTAAAAGTTCTACTTAACATATCTTAAATAAAAATATCTAAATCCTATTTTTTATTGGGTTAAGACTGTTATTGATTCAGAATAATACATAAACCCTAATTTTAGATAATAAAAAATCTGAATTATCTAAAATATTAAATAAGAAACTTATAGGAATTGATCTCAGCTTTCCAACGGATAGTTATTTGTTATATTTGGATGGATATCTTAAGAGATATGGCCTTCAGACTGTAGCTATATGAATCTTGACGGATCCTAATTGGAGTTGGAATTCAACTTGGATTGGGTTTCTAATTTTACTGTAAAAGGGATTAGTTGTCCTACATCAACAAGGAGCTCCTTCCTGGATGCATTTGAGGTGGTACGGATCATCCAGTAAAGCCAAGGTTTGACATTCTGAACCTACAAAAAAAACAAGAACTATGGGTCTAACTTTTCTTATACTCTCAAATTTGAGTTTATTAGTGTAGCTTAACTTCTCAAACTAGTTCGCTCAAGTTTGGTAAGCTAGTCTAAAACAAGCTTCAAGACAAGTCACATTACAATAAAGTGACTCGGAGTAAGTCTTCCTAAGATATGGAAAGCTTGAGAGGTTTGTCTTAGGGCTATAGATTATATTCAGAAGGGCTGAATCTGAATCTTGGTCAACAAAATAGTTATATTTAAGTTGAGATTCACGATGAGATTCATGGTAAGTAATATATCAAAGAGCAATGATGAATCAAAGTCGAGTCTCAAAACAAATTGGAAGGTTGGCTCGGCTAAAACCAAAATTACCAGTCTCACTATTGTATACAAATCCAACAACCCTCCTAATAACTAAGTCTGATAACTCGGTGGCTCCATAGCCTATTCATCAGAAGATGAGCTATACAACTCAGCCACCAGAGGGCGGGCTTAACAGCCCATCCATCGAAAGACAAGTTTCACAACTAAACCATCATAGGACTGGCTCCACAGCTCATTTATCAAAAAATGAGTTTTATATCTCGACCACCAGAGGATGGGTTTCACAGCTCATCTATCATAAGACAAACTCTATAGTTCATGGCACGTATTATAGACTGTCTATAAACTTTGCACGTTCCTTTTGATTCTATGGGAATAACCTTAACGATTTCTCTAGGAGACGAATACCTGTACCACCTGTGCCCCTTGTGCTACCAATTCCTTGTGCCACCTAGGCCAACTGTCGCCCCTACTTTACTTCCTTCTATATGATAAAATCCTACTAAATCATAGTACAAAAGGCTAAGCAAAATTTTTAAACTTCCCCCCTGCTAACTCACACACCAATAACAATAAAGTTATCCAAGGAGGCCAAATCAAGCTATCCAATATGCATAATATAACGAGATCAAAAGCATCCAAGTAGAAGATTAAAGATCTTTTCTCCTTCGTTCACAAGTTTAATTAATTCGAGGAAGAAAAACTTAGCTCCCTTGAGAGCAAAAGGAACCATCAATGGATAGTATACTGACTTGAACATCGGAGCATTCTCCCCTAGTCATAACTGGGTAAATAACAATTTTCTTTCTGTGCATGTTAGAATTGGTTGGAGAGGACTAGGAAGAGCTCACAAATTCTGACCCAAAGCCAGATCGATTGTAATAAACTAGTGCTTTCATTGAGATCCACTTGAAGATTTTTTCTCGGATAATTGAGAAGACTTTGCCACCATGACAATAGCCTCCTAGGAAGCAGGCAATAGCTGGCATCTCAGAGCAGATGGTAGCAAGCCTCCTCAAGAGATGTCCTGAATCCTCATTGTCAAATGATAAAAGTGCTTCTAGAGCCAGGTCCTAGCCGAACAGAACCAAAAGTTGGGTGACCACAACAAGGAACACATCTCCAGATGTAAGTTCACCCAATTGGTAGTAGAGATTCAAGCCATTGCCCAATTGGTAAAAGTATAAACCCAAGTGACACTGGCATGTAGGCCCACTCGCTAGCCCTTGGGCAGCCCTACAATGCAAAAGGCCCTAAGGAGGAAGATGAGCCACGTTAGCCAGAGCATGATAGCCAAGTCGAGAATTGGCATGCTCTTAAAACTTTAGTTTAGTAGGAAGGTCAAGCTCAAATCGACCCTTCTGATTGGAACTACGAGTCGTTCAATGAGATAGGCATGATATGGAGTGCCAAAGAAACAAAAAGACGCATTACCTAGTTAATGGATGAAAGACTATGAGGCTCAGCTAAGACCAAACCTGCACTAAGCAACATCATGAGTGCACTGAACCCCAACTCATAGACGAACTGTCACAATCCAAGTTTTGACAGCTGCCATGGGAGTTGTATGAGGAGACTAGGGATCGGCTGGGTCACATTAGGTCATTCAAGAACAGTATGTTGCTACAAAGAGCAACCAAAACTATAATGTACAAAGCATTCCTAGCCACTCTTAAGGGCTATGCTTGGGCTTGGTTTTCTAGTCTCACTATGGGATTGATGGAGAGCTTTGCAGATCTAGAGTGCAAGTTTATAAACTAGTTCCTCTTGCTTGTATTGAGGCACTACGACTCATCAACCTTATTAGAGGTCTGTTAAGATGAAGGAGAGCTGAGGGATTGCCTCTCTAGATTCAATGTAGCTCGAATCTAGGTAAATGATCTTGATAGTTTTATTATTTTGGCTACAGTTATGAATGGTCTCAAGATCAGGTGGGTGGCATACGAAATGGCATGACGATTGCCACCAACACTAGTGAAATTCGTGGAATAGGTCCTCCAATACATTAATGAGGAAGAAATGATGCAACCTGGTGGAAAGCTGAGGGCTCCTAGGAAAAGAAAGAGAGAAGAGAAATGCAGCTACCTGAGCCTAAAAGGCCAAGAGCCATGGCACCACAAAGCTGAGTTTTGAAGCTACACCCCACTCAATCATCCTCAGGTAGATATATTGGAATAGATTGAGGACTATAACTACTTACAAAAGTCCCCTCCAATCTGCTAATATTGGGAAAGGCTTGATAATGATTTTTCTCAGCTATCATAAGGATCGTTGAATTATATTTCCTTCATCCTTTGAGAGAAGGGGGGTGGCATTCGCTATCAATCATGATTTTCCTACCCCCAGAGGTAAAGGAAAGGTCCTTCCTTTTTGGGTTAGTTATGGGTGAGGAGGGATTCGAACCCCCAACATCGTGGTTCATAGCCATGTGCTCTAATCCTCTAAGCTACATGCCTCACCCCGTCTCCACTAGATCCATTCCTTGAACAGACTATCAGTGATAAGTCAAACAAAAAATCAGTTGGGCAAGTGGATTCATATCTCTTACAATCCACACAGTCCTTGGTTCTTAGCACGGGAGCAATTTGCTTAGCTTTACATCCATTCAAAGCTTGAATACAGTAGGGGCAAAGGGAATTTCCCTCAATATTATGTCTTGATAAGGATTCAAACTTCCATGCTTTTTAGTATGAGATTTTGAGTCTCGCGTGTCTTCCATTTCACTTTAATACTACAAGTATCACAGAGACCATGGCCACAATATGGAGAAGTACCAAAATTTGAAGTTCAAGATCAAATGCCTTAACCGTGAAAGCCACTTGGTGAGATTTGTCCACAAGAAGGGACAATGCCAAGTTGGTAAGGGAAGTGACCTAATGATGGACATGAACGACTACCACCAAGGCGATATGTCACCATCCCCTCCCTCAGTTAAGCGATCAAGGGCTACCTTGCCATAATTTCGAAAGATGTCTTCCATGAGGGCAGAGTTGCTAGCACGACAAAGCAGCCACCTCTCACAAGAGCACCCAGGCATGAAAAATGCCAATGAGAAGAAAATCAGCTTGAAGATACATGATCCCTAGAGAAGGATCTTAAGTGTCAGGATGAAGCTCTAATGGTTACCCTCATCTTAGAAAAGTACCTAACAAGAAGAGTGCTAGTGGATACCGGAGTGTCCACCAACATCTTGTTTGCTTGAACATATAATCAGATAAAGTGTGACGAGCCACTATGACCTTATTAGAACAAGTTGACCAACTTTATTGGAAACTCCTTAAATTCCAAAGGAGTGGTGAGAGTGCTTGCAACTATCATAGAAGACTAAAAGAGCATCACTTTCTTTACCAAAGTTGTTATGGTAAGGATAGGATCCTCTTATAATGCAATTCTTGGTCATCCTACATTGTATAGATTGCAAGCTACAAACTCCACACACCAGCTGCTCCTCTAGTTTTTCACCAAGTTCAAAACTAGAGAGATACGAGGGGACAAATACATGGCATGCCATTGCTATGCCACCTATCTCGAAGAGCAAAGAAAGCTCAGAGGGAAAGAGAAAATGGGTGACAAATTACCATATGCACCCAAAGCAATAGGGCGGTTGAGGAACAACACCTTGGGAATGGCAAAAATCTATGCTGTCAAGGAGCAAGCAAGGCTATTATCATACCATCTCTAGACCTAACATGCAAATGATTTACAGTTATTCTCTCAATGAATGTAATTGCTCCTTTTTGTCATCATAGGAACCGTGACTTAAATCCTACTTACAAGATCCACTCTCGATTGAGGTATGGCTACAAGCTCTCACACTCTAGAAGAACTAGTTACGAGATTTGCTCTTAATCGATGTACTATTACAAGCTCTCATGTTTGACCCCCTGAAATCCTAATTATAAGATTTGCTCTTAACATAGGTATGGTAAAAAACTCTTATGCCTGCTTCCCTGAAGGTCCAATTACAAGATTCATTTTTGACCAAGCTATAGTTATAAGCTTTAGTACTTGACCCCCCGAAGGCTTAGTTACAAGATCTACTCTTGATCGAAGTATGGTTACAAGCTCTTATGCTTGACCTGCTAAAGGTCTGATTATAATATCTGCTCTTGACTGAGGTACAGTTACAAGTTCTCACGCTTGATCCCCTTGAAGGCCCAATTATAAGATTCGCTCTTGACTGCAGTATGATTAAAGCTCTCATGCTTGACCCCCCAAAGGCCTAGTTATAAAATTCACTATGGATAGTATGGTTAAAAGCTCTTGCACTTAATCATCCTAAGGCTCAGTTATAAAATATGTTCTTAACCAAGGTATGGTTATAAGCTATTACGCTTGGTCTCTTGAAAATCCGGGTTTCAAGATCTACTCTTGATCGAAGTCTGGTTGCAAGCTCTCGTGCTTGACTCATTGAAGGCCTAGGTACAAAATTTGCTCTTAACCAAGGCGTGATTACAAGCTTTTGTGCTTGATCTGTAGAAAACTTCCAGCTAGCATGTCAAATCAAGAAGAGGTACACCTATAACCTTCCTTTCAATTGAATTCAAATCAATGCAACAAGTTTCCAGGGAATGAAATCTTCATTAAAATTCACTAAAAAGATTGAAGATCTGCTTACAAGATTAGCTCTTGACTAGGGGACATGTCATGACTATGGGCCTCATGCTTAACTAGGAATCAATCACAAGCTCCACACTTGAACTTTGCAATTCAACTATAAGCTTGGTGCTCAATGGACAAAGCACTTAGGTATTATTACCAGTGAAGGTCCAAGAATAGTTGTTCCTTATATAGCAAGATGACATAAGTAGTAAATCTAGCAAGGAAACTCGTGGCATGGCCGATTTATAGACACCTCTTTGGGTGAAGTCCCCAGACCTCATGACCTGAAGAGCCACCCATAAAGAAAGGAGGTATGACTAAAGTCTCCTCTTTCAGATTACATTCAAAATGAGACATGCAAATAATAGATATCTTCATTAGAAACTGATGAAGGGGGAGAAAAATCTCAATTACAAAAAAAAGCTCAAAAGAGTGAAGGATTACAAAGATGACCAGGCAAGCAAGCCCTTCAAAAGCTTAGGTGCTCCCACTAGATTGAGTAGAGCTCACTGAAGGACAAGCATCCCCAAATTTAGATGGAGACATTGCCCCATGCCCAGAAGGCCCATCCTCAAGATTGATAAGGGACAAAGGGAGGCTATTGGCATCATATTGATAATGGTGATGTCGCTCCTCTAGTAACCCGAGGTCTTCAAAAGGGTCAAAGTTAGACCTTGTCGATCAATTAAGGACATTGTATCAATAGTTAAAATAGCCATCAGTGAGCCCGTTAGCACTCCAACTAGTGTGGTCATCCCTATAATCATTTGACCCCTTGAACTCTTTCATTGCCTCCTAATGAGCAGCATCAATTCTACCCAGCACTTGGTTGTAGTGGGCCTCCATCATCAACTTGGCTTTTGCCTTGAGGTTGCAGCCTGACCTTTAGAGAGCTCGACCTCTTTTTCAGCATTCTCAGCCATTTGAGCTATATCGAAGGTTTCCTTCTTGGCCATCTCCAATAGGTTCATAACCTTGGTGAGCTCCCCTTCCAGCTAGGCCACCCTCAAAGTTGAAATGTCAATTACAATTTAAGATTTTGGACCCTTTTGCAGCCCTCCACTACTTAAGGGTGGCCTCCATGATGGCCATGGCATGCTGTAGCAACCTAATGGAAGCATTAAAAAATAATAAGAAAAAAGGAAGATAAGAAGAGAGAAGGAAGAAAAGGTAGTGGATGATCACATTATCCTCACAATGCAATCATTCATCTTTGAGGAAATGATCTCGTTAGTGCAAAGCTTAAAGAAGCCTACAAGGGGAATTTGCACTGAAAGTACAATGCCCCAACTATCCATTTGACCCCTAGAGGAGGGCAACACTTTAGCACGTACACCAATCCCTTCCTCAACTATGAAAGAAGATGGTGCAGTTGAAGTAGATCTAGGAGAAGGCTTCGAGATTGGGGTGATGGCAAGGATTTCACCTTGGGTAATGGCACTAAAAGTAGGGGCTGCAATGCAACCCCCCCACCCCCACCCCACCCACCCCCATTTTTCTTACCTCTTCCCCCTCTGATTGAGGGAGAAAGAACTTAGTGGCTTCAACCTTTCAGTCAGAAGCTGAGGGTCATATTTTCTTAGCAATCAGAGTACAGGAGGAGTTTTCCTCCCCTATTATGTATTTGGAGCAAGTGGGATGGGAAATTTTACTCTCTAGAGTGTGGTTAATGCATTGAGCTTCATCTTCCCTTGCAAAGAAGAGTAAACCATCATCAACAAGCAAGCATCGAAAACACCCAAAGTTGCTAGCCCAGAAGTATACTACTCACCCAAGCTCTGAGCTATGCTTAAGTCTTGCAAGGGCAAATACTCCTCAAAGCTCCATAAGAAAGAATTTCTTTTATTTACTATGGTTGACCTCATCCAAACCTCTAAAGTTTTAGTTTAGTGCTCGTTGAGCTTAGGGTGCTCGCCATAGTTAGAGGAAGCATCAACTTTGAGATGTAGTTTAAGATCATCAGAGTAGAAAATTCTAACATGATGCTCCTTCCAACCGTGAATCAAAGGAGTCCCAAAAAATAACCTCCAACCCCTACACAAGAATATACATCAATATACACATGGTCCCTAGTCCAACCACCCAAGGCAGTCTTGAATATATCCACAGAAGGAGTCACCCTCCAGACCACAAAGTACACCTAGAAGGTCAATATTACCATCATCATGTTTGGCATCACCAAGTTCAATAGCAGTTCATACTCCCTGAGGAGTTTTTGGAGGAATGGAGGGAAGAGAAATCTCAACCCATTCTCAAACTAGATCTAGTAGGTATCATAACAAAAGGGAAAATCTTGTGATGGCTCTACCATGCTTGGGTTCTCAGAAAAGGTAGACATCTTGAGGTGCTTTGAAAACCCAAATTCTGAGATAAGGCAACTAATCTGTATCATAGATCTTATTCGCTAGGTCAATCAGACATAGATTTGGGAAGGGGGATGACACACAAGGGGTGGCCCTTGAGGAGGTTCGCACTCCTTCTATGGGTTAGTAGATGATTCATATTGGTTGCCCTCTAAATCTCTACCCTTAACCTCAGCCACGAAGATGGAGGGACTTCTCTCATCAAAGCCTGAAGGGAATAAGCCCATGCTTCTACCCAAGACGGAATCTGATGAACATAGCAAGGAGGAGGAAGACATTAAAACAGTGGAAGATATGACCTTAAACCTATTGGGAAAAGTCAAAGCCTAATCCCTAGGTAGAAAAAGGGAAACAAGAGAAAAAAATACATTGCATGAAATCCTAGTTGCAAAAAACTAGAGTAATGAACGTGGAGCATAAAGTGGGAAAGAAAGGCTCATTTAATATCCTGAAGGCCAGAAGGACAATAAAAGAGTAGCAAACTGTAGTGTTAAATATCGATATCTGCCATAATTCATAATGTAGAAGAAGAACGGAAAAGAAGAAAAAATAGCACACAAGAGATTTATATGGCGAAGATGATTGGGAGGATATTGTATTGATGAGAAGAGGAAGATAAGATTATAATAATGGAGGTAAAACTTTAATATCACCAACTCTCACAAAAGACTAAATAACCTAGCCGTCACAAGACGTTTTGAGAGTATTGATCTATGTCTCTCTCTCTCTCACTCTATATAGAAACCTTTACATGAATAGAGTATTTATAGATGTGGTCTAACTGTATTTGAGTCAAAGTACAAGACTGACTCAAATAAGACTTCTACTAATTTAAGTCTTCTAGTAGAAGATAAATTCAGATAAGGATTAAGCCCACTAAATTACTTCTTAATATAATTAAAACTCTCCAGAAAATCCGGATTTGAGACACGATTAAGCCAACAATCTCCACCTTGGCTCGAATTCTCTTATTCTTTGAATCTTCAATAGATGTTTTTGTCATTTTCTCATGGGGCAGGATCAACGACCTTAAACATTGATCAAGTCCAAACAGAGTTTGAACTTGTCAATCAGAATCATCTTTGTCAACATATCTGTAGGATTTCTTGAAGTATGACTCTTTTGTAAAGAAATCTCGTTGTCTTCAATAATATCACAAATAAAGTGAAATCAGACATCTATATGCTTTGATCTGGCATGGTAAATTTGATTCTTCACAAAGTGTATGGTGGCTCTTCTAATTCTCCATGCAAAAAGGTAGTTTTGACATCAAGCTGTTTTAACTCAAGATTATGAAAAATAACTAAAGCAAATAGAAAACGAATAGACGTGTGTTTAACCACAGGAGAGAAAATTTCATTAAAGTCAACACCCTCCTTTTGTGAATACCCTTTTGCAACTAATTGGGCATTGAATTTAATACCATCTATCTCAGAGGAATCCTCTTTCTTTCAAAATATCCACTTGCAACCAATTGCTCTTTTATCTTCTGATAATTTCACCAGATCCCAAGTATGGTTCTTTTGAAGGAAATCCATCTCTTCATTCATAGTAGCTTGCCACCGAGAAGAATTCTTATCCTGCACTGCTTTTTATAGGAAGAATAATCACTATTATCGATAACTAAAGCAAAAGCTATCATATCTTCAAAATCATATCTTTTAGGTGGCTTTATGTTTTTTTGAGATCTTTGAAGTGGAGTCTTATCAGAAATTTGATTTTTAGAATTTTCTTAAGAGTTGGGCATACCCTAAATATCTTCTTCTGAAAGAATTATATGCTCCACCTCTACTTGCATTTTATCACTGAGATCTTTATTGAGAGATTTTAACATAACACTTTCATCAAATACAACGTCTTTCTTAATAATTACATTTGAATAGTAGAATCCCACAAATGATAGCCCTTAACATCTTTGGCATAACCCAGGAAAGAAAATATTTTTTTAAACGTGCATCTAACTTATCCTTGATAATATGCACATAAGTAGGGCAACCAAAAATATTTAAAGAAGAATAATTTGCAGGTTGACTAGTCCATACCTCTTCAGGAGACTTGTAATTAATGGCTTTCTAAGGAGAGCGATTCACAATGAAACATATTGTATTGACTGCTTCTACCCAAAACTTTTTGTTAAGATTAGCTGTAATGAGCATACTACGCGCTTTCTCCAACAAGGTTCTGTTCATCCTTTTAGCCACACCATTTTATTAAGGTTTTCCTGGGATGGTAAATTGGTGTTTGATGCTTTCATCTTCGCAAAATTTGAGAAACTTTATTGATTTGTACTCTTCGACATTATCACCTCTGAGGTATTTGATTTTTCTGCCAGTCCTTTTTTGAACTGAAGTTTTTCACCGTTTGAAAATAAAAAATACTTCATCTTTGTGATGCAAAAAATAAATCCACACTTTTCTGAAAAAGTCATCAATAAAACTGACAAAATAATAAGTATCAGATTTTTGATGGAATAGGAGAGTACCATACATCAGAATAAATATAATCAATTAAGCTTTTAGTGCAATGAGTACTAGTGTTTAACTTTATCTTGGACTATTTACCATATAGACAATGCTTGCAAAAATCCAATTTGCATTAGTTGAGGCCTTTCAGTTATTTTCTTTTGTTGAGCTTAGTTAAACCTTGCTCGCTCATATGACCGAGGCACATAAGCCATAAGTGGGTCATATCAGAAAAAGAAGTCTGAGAAATTATTACTCCACCTTCAACGATTTTTCCTACTAACTCATACAAATTGCCATGCTTTAGGCCTTTTATCACTATGAATGAGCCTTTAGCAACCTTAAGAACTCCACCTTCAACAGAATACTTATAACCAGCAGAATCCAAAACACCCAAAGAGATCAAATTTTTTTTCAAATCAGGAACATGTCTAACGTCAGTAAGAGTTCTAATAATATTATCAAATATCTTAATTTTGATTGTTCCAATTTCAACAGTTTTGCATAGATTGTTATTACTCATCAAAATTAAACCACCACCATAGGACTTGTAGTCTTCAAACCAATCCTTATTAGGACACATGTGATAAGAACAACTTGAATCAAGAATCCAAGTATCATGGTAACGATCAAAATTAGAATTAATAAAGAGAATATTACCAAAATCATCATCAAAACTCCCTTTAACAACTGACACTTGTTCTTTGGCTTGCTCTTTAGATTGAGATTCTCTTTCTTTCTTTACTTTGAGCTTCCAATACTCTTTAATTACATGTCTCATCTTCTAACAATACCTACAGTTTACTTCTTTGGATTTGGATCTAGAACGATTTGTCTTTGATCTTTCTTTGGTATGACCTCTAATAATCAATGCTTCTGAGTATGACACATTCCCTTCAATCTTTTTTAAATATTCATTAGATAGAATGGTAGTAGAAATATAGTCAAATTTCAAATCCTTAGCATATATGACTGTAGTCTTCATATTCTCAAGAGAAGGAGATAAAGACGATAATAAAATAATTGCCTTATCTTCATTTTTAATTTTAACATCAATGCTTAACAATTGAGAGACTAGTTTATTGAAAGCATTAAGATGATCAACTATATTCGTACCTTCTCTCATTCAAAAATTGAAGAACTTCTACTTTAAGTAAACTCAATTTGAGATAGACTTACTCATATATTATTTTCTAGCTTTCTGAAGGTGATGTTTCATCAAGAAATGGATAGAGTACCTCATCGGTGAGATTGAGGATGATTCTGCTATGTGCACTAGCCTTTTGATTTTTTCAGACACTTTCGGTAACATTTTCAGGCTTGACGTCCTCCAATGTGTTTCTCAACCCTTATTGAGTAAGAATTACACAAACTCTTGCTTGACAAATAGAAAATCCTTGCTTTCTATTGAATTTCTATATATCAAACTTTATAGTAGAAATGTTGAATCAAGCTCTGATACCACTTGTAGTGTTAAATATCAATATCCACCACAATTCACGATGTAGAAGAAGAACAAAAAAGAAGAAAAGATAGCACACAAGAGATTTATATGGTGAAGACGATCAGAAGGATATTGTATTGATGAGAAGAGAAAGAAAAGATTACAACAATGGAGGCAAAACTCCAATATCATCAACTCTTACAAAAGACTAAGTAGTCTAGCCGTCATAAGACGTTTTGAGAGTATTGATCTATGTTTCTTTCTCTCACTCTATATATAAACCCTTATATGAATAGAGTATTTACAGATGTAGCCTAACTGTGTTTGAGTCAAAGTAGAAGACTGACTCAAATAAAACTTCTACTAATTTAAGTCTTCTAGTAAAAGATAAATTCAGATAAGGATTAGGCTCACTAAATTATTTTCTAATATAATTAAGACTCTCTAGAAAATTCGGATTCGAGACATGATTAAGCCAACAACAAACCACCAACAAAGGAGATAAAAGAAGAAGCAATAAATTGAGACTGATTTGATTCTGATAGCAACAAGGTGTGGGGAAGAAGAAATATTTTTCATTTATAAGGTGAAACTGAGGGCCAGGATTTGAATTGGTCCACCTCGAGATAAGGGCCGAGATCATGCATCCTTACCATAATAGTTATTGATTGATGGCTGGGATTGCCTTTCTTGTCTTGTGATCAACATAAAAGGCATGCACCCCTGACAAAGCAATTAATGTAGGAAGAACATGGTATAACCCGATGGAAGCATAGTTAGGATAGGTTATAGAAGGAAAAAGTTACAATGATGATTTCACCCCATCCCTTAAGTCTAAGAGCTACCGATACCTTATAATTGTCAAGGCACAAAACCCAAAATGTAGCATGTTCAAGGTGCATTGAACTGGGAGAGAAAATCATAAGCATAAATTCAAAAAGAAAGACAAGAGGATAGCAAAATAATTCATTCATTTAGAAACATACAAGAAAAAATAGAGAGAGGAAGCGAGTCAAGCTCCCATGATAATGCAAGTACATTTGGGGCCCTTCAAGACCATGGAGGTTCATCCTCCATAGCTTGGTCCTTAGTAGTGTGGGAGCTTCCCCTTGCATGGGAGCCTAGAATGGGAAAGCTAGGAGGCACAAAACCATCAGAAAAATAAGAGGAGACAAAGAGGGACAAAGTAATGCCAGAGGCAAAAGTAGAGCCAAAAGTGTCTGATGGAGGCAAAGGCAAAGTAGCCATGGAATAGTTGAAAGGGTCCCAAGATACCCCACTCTCCAAGATATGGTGAGATAATTCTAAAATAGGTGTTGGACAATGCTCTCCTCCATACTCCATGCAAAGAATCGTTGTGCATTGATTGGCTGGTTGTTCTAGAGGAAAATTGCCTCACTCCTACAGTAAGCATCCCCCTTGCAAGAATAAGACTAACCTAGTCTCAGCCAAGAGTCACCCCCCCTCAACAACTCCATCCTCTTAGGCTTGGTCTAGCAAAGCCCAAAATTTGTCACCAGAGTAGAATTTCTCCATGGCCCTAGCCTGCTTCCCCTTGGTCTAGTTTGGACCATGTTTAGTGGACTGGCCCATAGCTCTCACTAGTTATAGACTCGAAAAGAATCCGTCCATTTCTTGCTCTCAGAGAACTTGACATAGCTAGCTTGGAGTGTTCACTACAGTTTCGACACCACCTTGTTGGCATAGTCCAACTCCCACTGTAGGGGGCCTGACTCAGCTCGTGAACTCACTACATCATGGCTTAGGAGACATCCAAACATACTTCAAACAACATTACCAAACTAGAATCAACCATGAAGAAGATCAGCTTAGTAGCAAGTTTCAAAGAGTAGGAGCTTGGAAAGCAATACTACCTTCCCCTGAAGTTTGGTGCAAAGTGACATAAGAGCACTATCTGAAAGCTCCTTCTTACCTAGAGCATGGGATGATAGCCCTAACACACAAAAACCCTCCTTGTAAGGACAAAAAGGGCCTTTTTGCACAAAACCCCATAAGTAAAAACCACTCCAAAGATACTCCAACTGTGATGGTCAACTTAATTAGTGACATCAGTGAAGGAAAAAAAAATTCAATCTTCTAAGATGGGTGAAGAAGGCACAACAGTAACAAAATAAAGGAAAAGAAGCAAGATTGCCACTAGTGAATGAAAGGTGCTTTACTCTACTTATATAGTCACAAATTAATGACTTGAGAAGCTGGAACCATCCATCTATGAAAAGTTGCATCTTGAGAAATCAATGAACATAAATGACATTCAAAGAGATGTCCCAAAATTTGAGGTGCTGTGAGGACCACTAGAATATTAAAAGAGAGGCCATTATGAATGTGGCGTTTTTAGTTCACAAGGGAAATGCAAGCAAGGTAGCTACTAAGGGCAATCTTCAAAATAAGCCCTTACATTCGATCATCTGAGAATCAAATGGAGGGCTTGGGGGCCATGATGTATCAACAAGCAATGGTGAAATAGAGCCAGATCCTAGGACAAACTAAAAGGCAAGTCGGGCTGAAACCAAAGCAGCCAGCTTCACCACTACATACAAATTCAACAATGCTCTGAAGGTTTAAGTCCCATAGCTCAGTGGCTCCACAATCTGCCCATCAGAAGATGATTTTCACAACTCAATCACCAGAGGATGAGCTCCATAACCCATCCATTAGAAGATGATCTTTACAACTCAATCACCAGCGGATGAGCTCTATAACCCATCCATCAAAAGATGAGCTCCATAGCCTAGCTACCAAAGAATAGGCTCTACAATTCACCTATCAAAAAATGAGCTCTATAGCTTAGCCACCAAAGAATGAATTCCATAGCCTGCCTATAAGAAGATGAGATCCATAACTCGACCACCAAAGGATAGGCTTTACAGCCCATCTATCAAAAGATAAGCTCTATAGCCCAATGTACCCAATATGATAGGATAAAGGGCATCTAGATAGGGGGTTTGAGATCTCTTCTCCTTTCATTGTAAGTTCAATTCATTCTAGAAAGAAAAACCTAGCTCCCTCGAGAGTGAAAGGGATCACCAAAGAACAGTACACTGACTTGAGTATCGGATCTTGCCTTAGTCATAACTAAGTGGGCAGTGTTCTTCATTCTATACAGGTTGGAATTCATCAGAGAAGACCAAGAAAATCAGACAGATAGCAATAGCGAGATTCATGAAGAAAATCATAGCTAAAATTAAGGGAAATATTAATATAAAGAAGATGAGGCCACTAAGGTATGGGACACTATCTGAAAAAACTATTATATTATTTCATCTTCTCAAAATTCAACTAATAACTTAAGATTTGGAGGAACAGTCATGGAGAGCTCTTGACAGTCCTTTTTGATGGTTCTATATCTTGCAAATCAAAGCATGGATTGGCCTAACAAATCCAGATCTGAAAGGGTCACAAATTGAAACTGATGACAAGTTTGACTTTATTAACATTAATGCATTCATTGAGAATCGATTTCCTATTTCACCATTCATATGAGAGATCACCGATAGACACTAGAAAACCCCAACATCATGGAGTAAACCTCCACACGGGCTACATGACCACCCACCAATTCTCGATGACCTCTGACTTCTTTGTTCACCATAGGCTCACTAGAGTAGAGATTTCATTTCTTTTGGAAATCGAGTCCCCATCTCCAATTTTCTTTCCTTGATGGTTTCCTCTTACCAAAAAAAGAAAATGCTTCCTCTTTGAGCTTTGCTATCATTTATTAGGTCAAAGTCTCTTGGTGCCCATCACTTCACATCACTATGTATTGTGATAGCTCTTGGTCCACCATCTCCTCCAATGGCTCTAGCTATGCCAGCTCCCATGAGCATTGAGCTCATTGAGTCCTTCTCAATGTTTTTCCTAAGAATCAAATTGATTTTTATTTTCAAGTCCTAAACCTATTGGAGAAAATGTCGATGACAAATGTTTCTCAAGCCATACTCAAGAAACAAGACCTCCAAGAAAATAAAGGGGAATATCGAGTTGGTGGACATATTTTATGTCCTTATGTATTGAGTTTGGATGTCTCAAACTCAGATTGAATTTTAAGTTAAAGTAGAAATCTAAGATTAGATTTTGATTTATGTCTAATTTTGACTATCTATTGTGTAATATTAGGAGTGTAATCAGAGTAAAACTCAGACTCAATAAAGACATATAAATACTTTACAATGTATAAGATTTAGGTGTGGTATGGTATTGAGGTTGAGCTAGAAAGAAATAGAGAGAATAAAGAGAAAGAGAAAAAGAAAGAGTGTCAACCATCGTGTGTAAGTCTTTCTAGTGCTTTTTGGTGGGTTTTCATTGTGCTTTCTTGGAGATTCACTCTGAAGTTGAAAGTATTGCCCAATCTTGATAAAGAGTTTAGTTGAATAAGAAAGAGTGAAGCATTTCTTGTAAACTCTCATAAAATTTATTGATAGTAAATCTCTCACTCTCTCCATGAACATAATCTGATTTTAAATAAACCACATGTATCATGGTGTCTTTTCTTATTTTTTTTTATCTTGTATTGCTTTCTATTTTATATATTATTTGAGAACAAAATAATCTATGAATATTTCACTATGAATCACAACACTTATGATCAAGAGTATGACTCTATACATTGACATCAGTGTTCGGATGGGCCAACCTGGAAGAACTTTAGCTTATGTAAAAACATAATCTGAGAAACAAATCATGCTCTTAGGGCGCTTGGAGAAATGTCTGTGACAAGCTCGAACCACTGCATGCTAGTTCTGCGCAATGGAGAAGGCCCTCATTGTGTTTGGCAAATTTTTTTTTAAGATTTTGGACATAAGGAGCATTGCAATTTAGATTGTCAATCAAGCTAAGAAGAAAGGCAACGAGAATGGTCTTGCTTAACATTTTGTCCATAAACAAGCCGTGCCTGATGCTAAGAACTTGCTCGACCATTTACCGCATGAAGCTGGTATAATTCGAAGCAGAACTGAAAAGCTCTCAAAGAAGCAAATGGGGCCTCAGTAATCGGGTTGGTTGTTTTTCTGAAAACCCACATCTTCGGAAGCACTGAATTTTGCAAGCCTTAATCTAGATATGAAACTCATTGAGCTTGAAGGCTTGTTGCTGGCTGATGGAAGTGGCACCACAAACAGTTCTGGAGTTTTCTTGTGAGATGTTTCTTATGAGGCTTCTTATGAAGCTTGTGAGGAGCTCCATCCATGGATATGCCAGGCATTCTTGCTTCGCCCATTCAAGTAAAATGAAAGCTATCATAGGTGGGAGAGTACACCGTTATCTCTTTTTCATTTCATTCTAAAGATTGGATATGACCCAAACCTCCTCCTGGCCATGAGTCTTCTTGTGAAGAGCTTTTATGGGAACAAGCAACTTTTAGAAAGAGTAGGACAAAATTTGAGGGTTGAAGTGAAGCATAAATAAGTGATATGCAATTGAGTTTGTATCCGATCAAGCAAACCTTATCCTCAGTCTCGTCACTCTCAGCATCTTCCCCATAAACCTCTTTGGTGTCTTAAACTTGGTCTGCAATCATGTTTTGGCCTGCAGGTTCTCAAAAAAGCGGAGAGAGGAGTGTCACAGTGGAGCTCCTTAAAAGAATCAGGACCTGATTGAACTTGCTCTGTCTTCTCTTCTCATACTTGATACGCTTGGAATGATTATACTTGCATTAGAAATGTCACCAAAATGGTGGCTGAAATGAGCATGAAAATTTTAAAATGGTTCAAACCAACTTTTGGATCATCAAGCGCGAACAGAAGACTAGTAAAAAGATAGAAAAAACTAGATTTGCTATTTTGAGGAATTGCTCTGCAATATTAGTGGCTTCAACGAGGTCTTTTATATAGGCTTATAAAACTACTAACTTCACTAAAATATCTCAACTAACTACATAATAAATCACATACTATTAAAAATTAATAAACAAACTTTCTAAAGACCAAGTCTTATTGAAATAAATGTGAATTATTCCTCAACACTCTCCCTTGAGTCAAAATTGCAAACACGAAGATGAGGTTTGAAATAAACAAACTTTTTCTCTTGAGAGTGATTTTGTGAGTATATCTAGCACTTGTTCATGTGTACTACAAGATTTTAGCATAATTTCATTATTTGCAACCAAGTCTTGAATGAAATACAGATAAATGTTAATATGCTTCATTCTCCTATGAAAAATTGGATTTTTTGTGATTGTAATCTTTGCTTTGTTGTCACAAAAAATATCAGTTGCACCTTCTTGCTTTTGATAAAGATCTGCAAGGATTCTCCTAAGTCAAATTGCTTGACAAGCTTCTCAAGTTGCTGAAACATATTCTGTTCTAAAGAAGAAAGCTACTGTAGCTTGCTTCTTCGAACTCCATGTGATTGCTCTCGAGCCAACACTGAAGATACTAGCTGAAGTGCTCTTTCTGTCGTCCAATAAACTTACCAATCACTATTAGTAAACCCATACAAACTGAAGTTGGGAACTTGAGTATACAAAATCCCATACTTTGTAGTTTTGCAACATACAGTAGGATCCTTTTTGTTGCTCCAAAATGATGTATTGTGGGATTCTGCATGAACCTAGAAAAAGTACCACAGAGAATGCAATATATGATCTAGTATGAGTCAAATAAATCAAACCTCCTACCAATCTTCCGAAATTTTTGTATTAGCCTCATCTGTATCATCTTCAAGTTGCAGCTTCTCATTCATATTCATGGGCGTTGCTGTTGGTTTGCAATTGAGCAAGCTGAATCTTGCAAGAAGATATATTATATTCAAAGAATTATTTTTTTTTATCAATCTCATTCCACTCAATTCTTCGTTTGGAAACCCTTACACCATCATTAATTTAGTAGGTGGAGCATATCTCTCTTTCATTGTATCCCATAAATCATATTCAATTAGTTTAATAAAAATGTGAATACATGATATCCAAAAATTGAAATGAGTGTTATTGAAAAGATGAGGTCAATAGTGGATTGCCCCACTTGGAGAGATAGTGACACACTAAAATTGACCCTGAAAAATAAATTAAAAACTCTAGGTTGTTGAAACAAAAATCAAGAGAATTGGATTTTGATATAAATTGAAGGTCAAAAAAAAATAATAAATGGGGGTGAATTAGGTTTTAAACAAGATATACAATTTTCAATTGTAATTCCAATTCGATTGACAAACAAAAATCATACAAGTCCACAAAAATCAATAATGACAAGTGGTAAAATAGAGAGTAAGCAAGGAGAAGAGTGCATTGAGATTTTACATAGTTCGGTGATCAACTGTACCTACTTCAAGTTCCTTATCTTGCTTTTAAGGACTTGAATTACTTTGCTGGTGATGTTGTTTTGTCGATGAAGTCAACTCCGTATAACCCTTGCTCCAACTAAGTAAAAGATACTACAAGACTAGAGTTTTGTCTCTTACACGCTTCTAATACCCTAGGAGTATGTACAAGCCGAAAGAAAGAAAAAAATTTATAATTTTGCCTCTCTACAAGAGTCTCTCAAGTTTGAGTACAAGGACAAGAAGATTTGAAAGTTAAATCTAGATATAGAGATCTTGTAAAGGTAGAGGGTTTGAGGAATCTTGTTATCTCTCTCAAAGAATAATCAAAGATGTAAAAATTCTCTCAGAAATAAGCTCCAAGTCTTTATTTAGTCATTAGAGAAAAAACTAGCCATTATGACTATTTTCCTATTGTGTTTGAATGCCCAAAACTAACGTTTCATCATTCAAACTGCTGCAACAGTCGAATAAGACTAGCCCCTATAAGATAATGCCATAGGTTTGGGCACCTAAAACACAGGTTTAAGCATCCACACTCTTGACTTTAGGTGTCTAAGGTTGAGGATGGACAACTGAACTTACAAATAATAGAAAGTGAAATTTTCTATCTGAAACTTCAAGCATCCGTAAGATTTAGATGTTTGAAGTTGTTAGTAAAATCTAATGGTTTTTTGAGAAGTTCAAGCATTCGAACCATAAGGTTCAGGTGACCGAAGATGATAAAAAATATGTACTAGATTATCTGCAACTTCAACCTCTTTGATATCAAATCAAAACTTATCTTGAATAAAAAATAAGTTGGTGAAAATATTCCAAGTTAAGTTATTAATCAAGAGCTCTAAAATATAGGTTCAACAATTCCAATTTTTGACTCAACTAAAGAAAAAATAAAAATCTAAACTTAGAGAGTTGAGCTAATTTCTTGAACCATCTTCAAACCATCCACATATCTTCAAGCCATGTTTGTTAAGTCACTATCACACCTCAATCTTCATATTTATCTTCATATCTATTTTCACTTTGAGTCTTTTGAATAGTCTTGAACTTCATTACAACTTTGGCTAGGATATAAGGAATAGAATTCAAGAAACCATCAAATACAGTTTAGTCATTATCAAAATCACTTGGAGCAACATATTATTATTCTTTATAGTTTTGATGATGAATAAACTTTGTATTTAATTATATCTTGAGCATATATAGCTAGTAGTCAAACCGAACCCAAAATGAAGATCAAATTCTTTCATAAGCCTTACATGTAGATTGATATGAAGATAATATTAAAGATGAGGCGTGACAGTGAATCAATAGACGAAACTTGAAGAATTGAAGATGGTTTAAAGATGACTCAAGAGATTAAGTTGACTCATTAGGTTTAGAATTTTTATTTATTATTTGAGTCAAAGATTTACAATTTGAATTCTTATTTTAGAGCTTTGACTAATACTCAAATTCATTTTGAAATGCCTTTAATCAGCCTATCATTTTATCCAAGATTAGCTATAAGAAGATGTCAAACGAGGGACTGAAGTTGCAGTAAACTAATAGGTTTTTTTGGTCAACTTAAAATGTCTGAACTTTAGAGTTTGGGGGCCCATTTGGTTGGAGGTCAAAGTCAAGGTCAAGGTCAAAAGAAAGGGTAAAGTGTAAAATGATAATACAGTCAAGTAAATCTTGTTTGGTTACTGATATGGCTAGTGGGTGATTTAAATTTTTTTTGGACAAAAATGCCCTCAGCTTTCTCCTTCAAAACAGTTGCTGTTCTCACCGCCAAATGCGTCTTCTTCGACGAGGTCCAGCGCGATCGGTTCGTCTCCGACTTCACCCAACTCCCCGATGAGTATAAATCGCCCCCAGCCATCGGCCAAGCACCACCGCCGCTCCTGCAGGAGCTGTTGTTGCGCATGCTACCTTTGGATCACCATCGTCGTCGTCGCACGGCGAAGGAGGAGAGGAGTGCTCTGCTGCGTGGGCGCCGGTGTCTGCTGCATCATCGGTGGCAAAGGAGGAGAGGAGTGCTTTGCTGTGTGGGCGCTGGCGTCTACTGCGTCGTCGGCAGCGAAGGAGGAGAGGAGTGCTCTGCTGTGTGGGCGGCGGCGTCTGCTGCGTCAACGGTGGCGAAGGAGGAGAGGAGTGCTCTGCTGCGTGGGTGTCGGCATCTGCTGCGTCGTTGGCGGCAAAGGAGGAGAGGAGTGCTCTGCTGCGTGTGGGCTACGATGTCTGCTGTGTTGTCGGCGGCGAAGGAGGACGTCAGAGTGCTCTGCTGTGTGTGGGCGGCGACGTCGGGGAAGAAAGGGAATATATAGTTAGGGTTAAATAGAGCGAGTCTGAGTCGTTGGATCGAGATTGAACGATTGAGATGCACCAAGGGCATTTTATTCATTTTCTAATTATAATTGAAATAAATTAAATAATGTTAGTCTGGTCAAATTTTTGGTATTTGGAAGATAGTCTGATCAGTCCGAGCTGATCCTAGGCTTGAGCTCCAACCAAACGAAGCCTGGATGCTCAAATATAGTAGAAATACCCACGGGATAATCGACAGCTTTGGATGCCCGAACCCTCGTGTTAGGATGTTCGAAGATCAGAATTTGTAACTTCATGATGCTCAACCTTTTGGGATAAGTCATTTGGTACAGATTTCAATTGCCCAAACTTGAGTGGTTTGAATGCCCAAACCTGATGACCGGATATTCGAACTCCTGACATCAATTGCACTAGCTAGTTAAATTTGACTATTAGGATTGTTTAAGTCAATTTTGCCCAAAGATCAAATTTAATTAGATTTTAGTCAAAACGTGGGGTTGAATGCCATTGAAGTATGAACCGAATGCAGATCTCAAGTAGACCTAAATAGTGGTCAAATTCAATCAAAAATTAGGTTTAATTTGGACTTGAATCATTAAAAAATTTAGGCTTAAACTAAAATGGGTTGAGTGGGTTGGATATTTGCACCCAAAATTCATCAAATATTTGCATCAAAATGGAAAAAAGTGAAATCTATGCAAATAAGTCCTTGGACCAAATATGTCTTATAGATGGATCCCTAACTAGCCTTTTCTTACAAATAAGTCTATGGGATGGAAATTTTGCAAAAAAATTTTTGAAAATTCTGAAATTTCAAATCAATCTCCACAAAATCTAGGATTTGTGAATAAACCCCTAAAAATTTATATTCACAAATAAACTTTTAAAATTTCTAAATTTTTTAAATAAACCACTATGAAAATTTTTATTTACAAATAAGTCTAAATTTTATTCAAAAAAAATCCTAAAAGTTTTAAAATTTCATAAATATATATTTTTTTATAAAAAGTACCCTAAAACTTATAAAATTATATTTTGATACAAATTTTTTAAAAAATTTACAAATATCTCGCCTAAAAATTCAACATTCAGAAATAATATAAATTTTGAATTTTTTTATTAAAGAAACAAATCTCAATCAATGAATTATATGTCAATTATAAAATATGGAAATCTAATCCAAATACAATCACAACCGAATAATCAAAAATATCAAGATTCCATCACAATAACACCATATTCCAAAATTAATCAATTAAAAATTTGATCTCAAATTTTTTTAAGGCTTATAAATTAATGGTGAGTTTACAAATAAAGGGACACAGAAACAGTGAGCGGAAGACATCAGAAAATTGAAGGTTGAAACTTTGAAGAAAAGAGTACTATTTTTTTTCCCCCTATTTTCCCTTCTCGTCCCATTGTGAGAGCTTTGCCTTGTCTGCCCCAAACTTCGCCATGCCCAGCCAAACCTGTCCAGATGAGAAAGAAGGAGGATACGAGGAGATAACTCAGTGAAGATCCAATCATCGTTAAGCCACCTTCATCTTCTCCAATCGCCCCCCTGCAACCTCACCGCTGTTCAAGCCATCTCTGCCACCTTGTTGAAGCCTCCCATGCCTCGGCCTCCCCGAGCTCCATCACACCAGCTCCTTCACCGGAGTTCCTCACCAACGCTGCCCAGCCTCTCGGCCCGCTCTCTCTCTCTCTAGCACCGCACCACCACCGCCCCCCCCCCCCCTAGAACAAGCATAGTCTGGCACCATGTCCAAGCTCGCATTTGAGCTCCGTTACCGAGGCCCCATTGACCTTGTCTCTGTTGGTTTTCCCCCCTACATGCCAGCCTCACCCGTGGCCATCCCATGACCGTAGCCATCGCCTTTGCCATCCTCCTACCAACCCGCCCACACATTGCTAATCCTTATCACTTATAAGCCACCGCTGCCACATCTTGAGCAGCCATCTCCACCATTCAAATTAGCCTCCTTTGCCACCCACCACCAATTGTGGCTGGATCTGACTAGATCTAACCTGATCCAATCGAGATGGAGCACTGGGCCACCATGGCCAGTAGGGTTTCAGGAGAACGAGGGAAGGAGTCAGTGGTAGGAAAGAAAGAAAAAAAAAAAAAAACAAGAAAAAAAAAAAGTAGCTGCCCAAAAAAAGAGAAGTTCTTTCTTGTCTCAATTTTTGTGTCATCACTGTGGTATCCACCCATGATCTTTTGGCACGTTGGCGGAGCTTCATCAATATCACAATCACTCATAGTCCTTTTGAGTGTTGATAAGCTTTATCACCACTGCAATCACTCGCAGTCCTTCGGACAATGGTAGATTGCCACCAATACCATAGCCATCTGTAGCCCTTAGTATGATGTTGGATCTCTACTAGCACTATAGCCACCTTCCATCCTCTGTATGATGGGGGATCTCTACCAATACATGGTCATCTGTGGCCCTTCGTGTGATGATAGTTTCCTACCAATACCGTGACTACTCATGGCCCTCGCATAATGGCGAATCTCCATTAATACTGCGGTCACCCGCAGTCCTTCTTATGATGAAAAATCTCCAACAATAGCATGGCTACCCATGGTCTAGAACATTGGTAGATCTCCATCACCTTCATGGCCATCCATAGCCTCATTCATCACCATGATGTTATGTCGGAGAAGAATTAATGACAAGAACCATTTGGATTGACAACAAGGAGGAGATCAAGAACAAGAAAAAAATATAATAATAATAATAATAAAATATCTTAATAAGATGGTTTAGGGTCAGCCTGTGGTCTGGCTGAACAATCAATCAATTTAGAACTACCCTGCAGTCTCACTCGAAAGTCAAGATGATTTATAGTTAGCCTATAGTCTTACTCAATAACCAATCAACTTAAGGCCAGCCTACTGTCTCATGCGAAAGTCAAAATAGTTTAGGATCAATCTATGGTCTCACCCAACAACCAATCTACATAGGGCTAGTCTACAGTCTTGTCTGAAAGTCAAGATAATTTAGAGTCAACTTGTGATCTTAACCTGACAATCAATCGACTTAGGGTCAACCTGTAATCTAGCCCAAAAGGCAAAATGGTTTAGGGCCAGCCAACTATCTCACTTGATAATTAATCGATTTAGGCCCAATATGTGGTTTTGCCCGAAAGTCAAAATAGTTTAGGGTCAGCCTATAGTCTTATTTGACAACCAATCAACTTAAGTCCAGCCTATGGTCTCACCCAATAATCATCAACTTAGGATCATCTTGTGGTCTTACTCAATAATTAATCGACTTAGAAGCTAATATGTGGTCTCGCTCAAAAGTCAAGATGATTTAGGATCAACTAGTAGTCCTATCCGACAACCGATTGACTTAGGGTCAGTCTACAGTCTTATCCAAAAGTCAAAATAATTTAGGACCAATTTGCGATCTCATCTGATAACCAATTAACATAGGGCTAGCTTGCAATCTCAACTGAAAGTCAAAATAATTTAGGGTCAGCCTGTAGTGTTGCCCAAAAATAATCGACTTAGAGTCAGCTTACGGTTTTGTCAAAAGTCAATTTGAAACTTATGACTAGCTTGTGAGCTCGCCATAATATCATAATGATAACCTGAGGGTTCTTAAACCAAATTGATTAAATTAAAATAACTCAAGTTAAATTTCAAATCAGACTCAAACTGAAGTCAAGTTTTTAACATTGAATTGAATCAAATCAAACTTAATCCAAATCAAAATTTGAGAATCAAATTAAATCGAATCAAACTTGGTCCAATCAAGTTTCAAATAACAAATAAAATCAAATCAAACCTAAGTCTAAGTCAAGTTCTGAACATTGACCTAAATCAGACATAAAATGAAACCAAGTCTGAATTTCAAATCAGGTCAAATTGAATCTAAGACCAGATCAAACTTAACCAAAACACAAGTCAAGTCTGACATGAACAAGTTCAAATATAATCAAAATTGGATCAAGCTGAATCCCACTGGTTGTGTTAAATTTCTAGTAATATTCCAAGGTTATGCCCAACCCCATGAGAAGTGAATAAGCCATTATCCTGATCCAAACTAACACTAGCTCCAATAGAGTTCAATAGGGTCAAACAAAGTCCCCACTAGGGTATGCCACGAAAACCATCGATAACACTTTAGACCCAATTAACAACAGTGGGATCATTTCAACGGTCTAAGATAGCAGAGATCTTGGGAGCGACCTCAAATTACAAATCAAAATTTATTTTGATTTGAAGTATGGTATTAGGTATTATAAAAATATTGACTTTCAATAGGTGCGAACCCCTACTATTAATTACCGTTATGATTGTTAGGAACCTGTTAAAGAAAAAAACCCAACTAATAAAAATAAAGACATAAAAAAAAGTATTTGATTGATTTTAAGAAGTGATATATGACTTAAGCAATGGTATACTCTCACTTTATAATGAATTTTAACATAAAATGATACAAAATATAAAAGGAATAAAAAAAAAGAAAGAGTGGAGAAGAATCTTTGATGTATACTGCTATCCTGCTCCCCTTGCGGATGTCTGACTCAGATCGACTTGGTTTCTGACAGCTGTTGATGGCATCGTCTAATGGGATATGAAAGAAAATGAAAGAAGTTCGAAGTGTTTCCAATAGCTTTGAGCTTTAATGATAATTTCATGATTTGAAGTATTTTCATTGTTAATAAGGCGCAGGCAATAACTTCTTTGATTTTTGAAGTGCTTCTATAACTGATAAGGTATAGGCGATAATTTTTTGATTTTGAAATATTTCCATACCTGATAAGACATAGGCGATAACTTTATTTATTTTTGAAGTATTTTCATAACCGATAAGGCGTAGGTGATAATTTCATTTGATTTGGTAGCATTATTAATAGCTTATGGGGTTGGGTATAGTTTTGAGAATCATACCGTCAATTGCTTTTGGGAATGACTATCTTGACGGGTGCATCATTAACTGCTTCTGGGATTGAGTAGCTTGAGGGGTGCATCATCAACTACTTATGAGATTGACTAGCTTGAAGGGTGTGTCGTCTATTATTTTTGGGGTTGACTAGTTTGAAGAGTGTGTGATCTACTATTTTTGGGATTGACTAGCTTGAAAGGTGCATCATCAACTACTTCTAGAATTGACTAGCTTAAAGGGTGTATCATCAAATACTTCTGGGGTTGACTAACTTGAAGGATGTATCATCAATTGCTTGTGAGATTGACTAACTTGAAGGGTACGTCATCAATTGCTTATGGGATTAACTAGCCCAAAAAATACATCATCAGCTGCTTGTGGAGTTAACTATCTTAAAGAGTACATCATTAATTACTTATAAGAGTTGACTAGTTTGAATGATGCATCATCAACTACTTCTGGGATTGACTAGCTTGTAAAGTGCATCATCAACTACTTCTGGGGTCGAGTAGCTTGTATGGTGTGTCATCAAATGTTTGTGAGGTTGACTAGCTTGAAGGATGAATCATCAACTTTCTGGGTTAGAGTAGCTTGAAGGATACATCGCCAACTGTTTCTAGGTTTGACTAGCTTTAAGATGCATCATCAACTGCTTGTAAGGATGACTAGTTTGAAGGGTGTATTATTAACTACTTATGAGGTTGACTAGTTTGAAGTGTAACCAATGACTTTAAGTGTGTTATTGGTTGACTTCATTTGAAAAATGTATTATGGCTAACTGACTAAGCAAGTTCGAGCTACTTTAGTTCGGCTTGAATTGATAATCAACGGTCTCTTAGGCATATTGTCGATTAAATTTGGAGCATTGTCATTGCTCTTGGGTTAGTTTAGCTTGGAGGATGTGTTATCAATGGCTTCTGCAATTAGATAGCTTCGAAGTGTGACCAACAACCTTAAGCATATTGGCAATTAACTTCTTTGATTCGATGTTGTCACCAATGACTTATGAAGTTAAGTATAGCTTTAAAATATTACTAAAAACTTTTAGAACACACCTAATGAGACTTAGTTTGACCTTACTTAGTTCTGTTCAAGCTAATTTTAGTTTAAGTTAGGTTGGCAATATCACCTTTTATTTCATAACCTCAGAGTATTGCCGAAGGATCAGCATATCCGGTGGGACTTAGTTTGACCCTATTTAGTGATGTTGCGACTAATATAACTTAGGTCTGAGTGTTCAATTTCATTTAGTTTGAGTCAATTTTGACCTTTTGTTAGACTTGTATAAAGTTTGAGTCTGCTAGACTTTGACTCAAGTTCAAGTCAATTTAATTTGACTTGATTTCAGTTTAGGCTTAATCAAGCCTAGTTTTAGTTTGATTTTAAGTTTGCCCTTTTAGTTGAAATTTGAATTAACCCAATAAGGGTTGGGCTTGAGCTTAGTTTAATTCAGATTGGATGTAATTTGAACTCATCTTGATTTTAGATCAACCTATCTTGAGTCTAATTATGATTAAGTCTGAGTTTATTTGGTCTAGGTTAACTCAATTTGGATCTTTTTGGAGTCCAGCTTAGTTTGTACTTTAGCTCCTTTGTTTGACCAATTTAAGTCCATTTAAGCCAACTTGGCCTTTATTCATTTATTTTGGTTGAGTTTAGTTTCAATGTGATTGAGTTACTTCATATTAAGTAGTTTGATTGAAGAGTCATTGGTTGTTTATAATAATTTCATATGGATTTGTGACTTGGCCTTAAATGTATGAATCAGAGGGTTGGCTAAGTGCGAACTCGAAAGTTGACTTAGAAGTATAAGTCTAAAGGCTGACTGGGTGTGACTTTGAAAAGTAGCCTAAATGTGAACTTAAAGATTAGTTGAGTGTGAGTTTGAAGCCTGGCTGAAGTGTAAGTCTAAAGGTTGGCTAAGATGCAAGCCTGAAGAGTAGCTTGGGTGCAAGCCCAAAGGCTAGCTAAGGTGTGAGCCCGAATGTTGGTTTTGGTGTGAGCCCGAAAGTTAGCTAAGTGCGAATCCAAAGGCTAGATAGGATGCAAGCTTTAAGGCTAACTGAGATCCAAAGACTGACTATGCGTGAGACTGAAGACTTGTTGGGTGCGAGTTCGAAAATTAGCTTAGATGCGAGCCCGAAGGCTGGATTGAATGTTAGCCCAAAGGTTGAATGAGTACAAACCCAAAGATTGATCTGGATGTGAATTGAAAGGCTGATTGAGATGCGAGCCCGAAGGCTAAATAGTTGTGACAAAGATTTATTATCTTCAAGAGGTTGTGGGTGGTTACAATAAAGTCATGGGTTCACCATGTTTATCACTATCTTTAAAAGATCACAGATTGACGCAACGAGATATCATTCATTAACTAATAGTCAAATAGGCAAGGTGAACTTCCCAGGACTCAACCAAACCAACTGTCAAAGTAAGGAAAAATGATGTTCAATTAACTAAACTCTAACAAGAAATGAAGAACTTTGATGAAGGGGCTTATTTAAGCCCATAGGCCTGTGCAAGAGGAAATGCTTGGACTTTCTCAGGCGGGATAAGATGACAAAAAGACTCAGAAAAATAGCCGATGACCGATTCTGTCATTGATGTGAAGCCTGGCCAAGCTGATTTGGAAAGTCCACGAATACAAAAATGCACAAAAAAATGGAACCTATCTCCTCTTCTAGCGACCATATACCTAAACTAATGGATTACGAACCAAATTGTATCATGGTGTCAAAAATCGAAACAAAAAAATCTCTTTTTTTGTGAAAACAACTTCTTTTATTATTATTATTATTATTATCTTCCTTTAGCTCTTTACTTTTCCTTCTTATTCCTTCTTTCCTCACTCTTGCTCCTGTGCCTTCTTTCTTTTCACCGAGCTATGGCGGCCCAGAGTGTTGCGGAAAATATCGATGTTCACCACAATTCACGATATAGAGGAAGAACAGAAAAGGAGAAAAGATAACAGACGAGATATATGTGGCGAAGACGATTCAGAGGATATTGTATTGATGAGAAGAGAAAAGAGAAGATTACAATGATGGAGATGAAACTCCAATATCACCAACTCTCACAAAAGACTAAGTAACCTAACCATCACAAGACGTCTTGAGAGTATTGATCTATATATCTCTCTCTCACTCTATATAGAAACTCTTACATCAATGGTGTATTTATAGATATGGTCTAATGATGTTTGAATCAAAGTAGAAGACTGACTCAAATAAGACTTCTACTAATTTAAGTTTTTTAGTAGAAGATAAATCTAGATAAGGATTAGGTCCACTAAATAACTTCCTAATATAATTAAGCTTTTGGGATGGTTTGGTGTCCGATCCACTATATTATTCCGCTTCGACACTCTTTCGGCTCCCTCAACAAATGATATCAGAGTTTCAGGTTCGAAACTGTGCAAACTCTTAAGACCGAAATTACCGTGATGGTGCGACTGAATTGAGTCACATGTTAGTTTCTCTTAAAAAATTGAAAAAATGAGACAAAAACCCGTTGGTATGGGTCACACGGTGAAACTGGTCGAGTAAAAGAGTTTTTGATTAAAAATGTTAAAATTGATGTGATCAAATCACACCTAAAAGGGGAGATTGTTATAATGTCATGTGTGATAAATTAGTCTCACATCGGATATTAGATAGATAGGATCCAATATATATAGTGAAAAAGGCTCATATCCCATGAGCTTAAGCTTTTGGGATGGTTTGGTACTCGACCCACTATATTATTCCGGTTCGATACTCTTTCGACTCCCCAAACAAAATTTCTCACTGTCGAATCTGGCCAGAGCAGACAAATCTGATCGCTCTCCCTGAGGACAGGGTAGAAAGCAGCCCTGCCCCTTCATCTTATGACTAGATTCAGTCAGATCTAGCCAGATCAGGCCTCAACCAGCCTGAATGGCAATAAAGAGCTCATAGAGGTGAAGGCCGGCGGGCAAACGAGGCGGAGGCAGAGCTCGGTCAAAGGTGCATGGGCGGATCCAAGCGGCACCTCGTGGGCAGCTTAGCGGAGGCTTGATGGCTCGCGGGTGAGGAAGTCCGAAGCTCAGGCAGAGCTCATGGAGGCTGACTGGGCTCGTGGACGGGCGGAGATGAGCTGAACTTCCAGAGGTCAGCGGCGAGGCTAGGGTTCCGACGTAGGTCACCGGGGAGCGGTGATTAGGCCGAACTGGCAGGCGATGCAAGTGAGGATGGGTCACGAGACGGCTACATTGGTACTTGACAGTGAGGAGGGAAGCAGAGGCAACAAGGTCTTCGGTGGTCAGTGAATGGTATGGATGATGGTGTTGGCGAGCGCTTGCAATATGGATGAAGGGTATTTGCAGGCGGCTGGATGAAGCAAGGGGTCACAATGCTTCAGAGACATGCCAGGGCAGGGTCGAGCTCATAGTGCCGAGGGACTCATGGGAAGAGGTGGCCGGGTCCGACCTCACGGGAAGAGGTGGCCAAGTCTAGTCAAACTAGGCCCTCGACAGCATAGGAAGCAGGGGGCAAGTGGGGCAGCAGTGACAATAGAGGAGATCCTTGCCAGGGGGACAGCATAGTAAGCAGGGGGCAAGTGGGCCAAAGAAGTAGAAGAATAGGTTAGAAAAAGCTGAAGGTGGGAAGGTACTGGTGTATTCTTTTCTCCTGTCTCTTTTCCTTCTTAATGGCTTGCTGATTTTCTCTTTTATTCCTATCTTTTTTATTTTCTATTATTTTAATCTCCTCTTCCTTTTTTTTTTTGTGGGTTTTTTATTTTTTTATAGGTTTTGAAGAGAATCAAATCAAATACCTGATTAGTTTAATTTGAAAAAATATTGAATCTTAAGTTATAATGAGATTGTATTTAATTGAATTTATAAAATCTTATGATTGGTTTATTTTGTAATATTGTCGTTTGTGATGGATTATATTTTCATTTACATGTAATCCATTAATTATGATTTATTTCTTTGAACATGATATTCAAAATATGTACCATTTCTAGATGTTAAATTTTCAAAAGAGTTATTTATAAATTCTTTGAAAAATAGACCAAAGTATATTTTTATAAGTTCCAAGGGTCATTTTACAAAAGAACATATTTTTAAAAAAACTAAAATTTTCAGCATTCTTTCTAATTAAAATTTAGATTTATTTATAAATAAATTTTTTTTAGAGCTTATTTGTAAATTTTTCTGAAAAATTGGGCCAAAATATGATTTTAGAAATTTCGGGGGTTTTTTCGTAAAAAAATATATTCAAAATTTCAGGGTCTTCTTTGAATAAAATTTGAGCTTGTTTGCAAATAAAAATTTCCTAATGGCTTATTTATAAATTCCAAAAATTTCAGAAATTTATTTGCGAAAGTTAGAAATTTTAGGAATTTATTTACGAATATAAAATTTTCAAACTCATTTGCAAACCCTAGATTTTGTGTGATTCAATTTGAAATTTCAAAACTTTCAAAGAAAATTTCGCAAAATTTTCTTCTCAGAAACTTATTCATCAAAAAAACTCTGCCGGGGACATATTTATAAAGATTTTATAATTTTTATTTTGGCCTAAATATTTGATGAATTTTAATCTCAATTTTGATCATTATATCTGGTAGGGGTGAGAAAAAAAAAATTGAAAAATCAATATACCGAACTGTACCAGTTGAGAACTATATCGAAAAACCGGTTCTCAAAACAAATCAGTATGGCTACGGTTCTTAATTTTAATAGAACCGGAAATCCTGTTTCCTTTTCGATTTTATATTTTGTGAAAAATTGATATACCAGAACTGTACCGATTATTAAAAAGTATATATAATTATATATAATATAAATTTTTTATGTTATATGTGTATTAATATATTTAAAATTATATTTTTGTAAGATTATAATGAATAAAATAAAATTTTTGCGTAATTTGTGTATTAGTGTATTTAAAATTAAATTTTTATAGGATTTAATGTAAAATAAATAATTAAAAAAAATCAGTATACGGATTTTAGAATCGGTTTAGAACAGGTTCAGAACCGGAATCGAAAAATTAGTTCTTAACTCAAGCTAGTACGATTCTGATTCTTGATTTTTAAGAATCAGAATCTGATTTCGATTTTAAAATATGCAAAATCAGTACAATAAACTGGTTTTCCTCACCCTAGTATCTGCCCTAATCAACTCTCTTTAATTTAAATCCAAATTTTTTAATAATTTAAATCCAAATATATATATATATATATATATATATATATATATATAAAGTTGTAGTGTGAAAAAGAAAAAAAAGGAGAAATTTCAATATCATGGCCACCAGCAGTCTTTGGCATGACAATGAAACTCTACCAATATTGTGGCCACCTGTGGCTCCTTGAAAACGGTGAACTCTTGACATCATTGTGGTCACCTAAAGCCCCCTCAAAGACGGTGAAGTCTCTACCCTACCCATGGCCACTCGTGGCCCCTCAAAGATGACGAATCTCCATCACCACAAGCTAGCTTTCGGATTCACACTCAGCCAACCTTCGGGCTAGCACTTAATCAACCTTTAGGCTCACATTCAACTATCTTTCAAGCTCGTACTTAGCCAACCTTTGGACTCGCACTCAACTAGCTTTCAGACTCTCATCCAACTAGTCTTTGGACTTGCACTTAACTAGCCATCGAGCTTGCACTCATCTAACCTTCGGGCTCTGACTTAGTCAGTCTTTGGGCTCACACTTAGCTAGCCTTCAGGTGTGTATTCAGCCAGCCTTCAGGCTCACACCCAAGCTAGCCTTTGGGCTCACTCTCAGCCAACTTTTGAGCTCATACCTCAGTCAACCTTTAGGCTCACATCTAAGCGAGCCTTTGGACTCGCACCTAATCAGTTCTTGGGCTCACACTAAACTAGCCTTCAAGCTTACGAACCAAGCCAACCTTTGGGTATGCATATTTAAAGTTGAGCAATGAGTCTATCTAAAATCATCACAAACAATCAAAAACCCTCAAATCAAATTGATTAATATAAAGTAACTCAATCAAACAAATGGACTAAAACTCAAATTGAGCTGGGCTAAAAAAAAAATCCAAATTGAGTTAACCTAAACCAAATAAACTCAAACTCAATCCTAATTAGTTTTAAGACGGGTCCAAATCAAATCCAATCTGGATTAAATTAAGCTCAAATCAAATTCTAATTGGGTTAAATCAAGTTCAAACTAAAAAGGCAAACTCAAAGTCGAACCAGAATCAAGTATGGTTGAGCATAAACTAAAACTGAGTTGAACTAAATTGACTTGAACTTGAACCAGAGTCTAGTAGACCTAAGCTTGATAAAAGTCCAATACAAGATCGAGCTCAACTTAAGCCAAATAAAATCAAACTCGAACCAGAACTATATTAGTCTCGACTAAATAAGGTCAAACTGAGTCCCACTAGGTGTGCTGAATCCTTGGCCATACTCTGAGGCCATGAATAAAGGATGACATTACCATCCTAACCTGAACCAAAATTAGTTCCTATAGAACTAAATAAGGTCAAACTGGGTCTCGCTGGGTGTCCTATAAAAGTTTTTAGCAACATTTCAAAGAGATGCCAATCCCATAAGCTGTTAGTAATGCTGTTAAAGCAAAGAAGTTAATCGCCAACATGCTCAAAGTCATTGGTCATACTTTAAAGCTTATCTAACCTCATAAGTCATTGGTAATGTTGCCAAATCAAAGAAGTTAATTGTTAACATGCTTAAAGCCATTAACTATACTTCAAAGCTATATCCAACCTCATAAGCCATTAGTGATGCTACCAAATCAATGAAGTTAATCTCTAATATGCTCTAAGTTGTCGGTGGCACTTCAAAACTATACCCAACCCCCTAAGCTATTGGTGATACTACCAAATCAATAAAGTCAATCAATAATATACTCAAAGTTGTTGGCCCCAATTCAAGCTAGTCAACGCTAAAAGCAGTTGATAATGCACCTTTAAGTTGGCTAACTCCAGAAGCAGTTGGTGACATACTCCTCGAACTAGCCAACCCCAGAAGTAGTTGGTGATGCACCCTTCAAGATAGTCAACCCCAAAAGTAATTGATCACATGTCCTTTCAATCTAGTCAACCCCAAAAGTAGTTGACGATGCGATTCTCAAAGCTATACCCAACCCTATGAGCTATTGGTGACACTACCAAAACCAATAAAGTTATTGGCTATGAAAATACTTCAAAACTAAAGAAGTTATCGCCTACACCTTATTAGCTAATGAAAATACTCCAACCCAATAAAGTTATCACCTATGCCTTATTGGCTATATAAACACTTCAAAAATTAAAAAAGTTATCATCTATGTCTCATTAGCTAATAGAAATACTTCAAATAACAAAGGTATCGCTAATGCTCAAAGCTATTGGAAACACTTCGAATTGCTCCAATTCCTTTTCATGTCCCATCGGACGATGCCATCAACACTAGTCAAAGACTGAGTCGATTTGAGTCAGACACCAAGGGTTCCAACGCAAGGAGAGTGAAGTAGCAACATACATCAAATCTTCTTCTCTACTCTTTCCCTTTTCTTTTTTTTTGTTTTTTTTATATTTTCTATAATTCTATATTGAAATTTATTGTAAAGTAAGAGTATACCCTTACTTAAGTCTTGTACTATCTTTTTTAATCAATTAAATAATAATTTCTTCTTTTTTTTTGTCTCTAATTTATTAACTAGATTTCTTGCTTTAGAAGATTCCTAACAATGGTCGGAATAATTAACAATAGAAACTTGTGCCTATTGAAAGTCATGTTCCCACAACACCTGATAATGCACTTTAAATCAAAATAAATCTTGATTTGTGATTTGAGGTCGCTCCTCAAATCTCCGCTATCTCAGGTGGTCAACTTTAATCCCACAAATTCTTTTGCATCTAGTGGGACAAGACATCTTCTTCAAGTATAGAAACCTAGCTAATATGATAGAGACATTGATAAGGTAGAATTATGATTAATGACTAATCAATTGTGTTCTCCTTTACAAAAGAAAGAATTAAATGGCAAAATTAAAGAATATCTCCATCCCAAGATACAACATCATCCTGGGGGCAGGTTTAGTGGTGTAGTTACCTCAGTCAATGGTTACTACAAAAGCAGCTGAAGTTCAGCTCAAGTTTAGAACTATCTCTAAGGTCATCCAGTTCAAGAGGACAATTGCTACTACACTAATTGAAGTTGTCATCATGCAAAATCAGCCTATTTTTCACCTTTCATTAAGGGAAAGGAGGCTCAATATCATCAATCTTAATGAGAAGTGTTGTTTGGATGAAAAGCCAAAAGTCATCCCTCAACCAACAAGGATGTTAGTCTTCCAGAGATTAGGACCTAAGCAAAGCTCAGTCTTTAGTCGCCTTCACCCAGCTCCTCTTTAGTCATCTTCACCTAGCTCCTCATAGGGGATAATCAAAAGCAAATCTAGACACAACATCAATGAAGAAGAGCTTATCTTGACTGTTACAAGTAAAGAAAAAGCTATTGAAATCTTCAGCCGACTTGGGAAGCCTATCCCTCAAACTAAATCGGTCATCACCATCCCTACCTCCGACTTTTTTACTCCATTAAATAATTTAGAGAAGGGTAAGAGAAAACCGTAAGGGACACAATTTTGCATTAAAATTATGGCAAAAGGGTGAATCACTAAACAAAAATATAAGAGTCATCATAAATCTACAATCCAGCATGAGGGCTAGCCAAAGGAGATCATCCACACTGTTAGAGTCATTTTTCACCATGACTCTAGAAGGGACTATGAGCTCGTACCCCAACTAGCCAAGCACTGAAACAAGTCTACCTGAGTGAGGTTTACTGATGAAAAAACCAAGAGGAGAGGACCCTTCTGAACTAATCCTTGCTACCACACAGAAGAGAAGGTATGGTGACCAACTCCATAAGTAGACTCTTGAATTAGATGACTCGATTGATGGGAGAAGTTAGCCTCAACTCAGAGTCCAGACCTGATTCTCAAGACATAGACCATCATATTCTAACAGAAGCCTTGGTCATAACTAAAAGGTATAATTAAGAAGTGACCATATAAGTACTACCAAAAAGGTTGAGACAACAAAGCAAAGAGAAAGATGAAGCTCAAAAGAAATTCATAAAGTTGATGGAGATAATGTTGCAAATAAGCCAAAAGCTTGACAAGTTAGAATGATCTCAAGAGCCATCCTAAGCAATAGAGGTGGCAGAAGGCGCATCTTCTGTAGATGAGATCCATAAAAATATAGGCCTTTTACAAGCACCTCATACAATAAGCAATATCCAATTCCCGATTTCAAGAATCCCTGATAACATGAAACTCCCAGCATATATATAATAGTAGGTACAATGAATGGTAGCTACATAATTGAGACAAGAAAGTGAGACAGGTAGAGTAAATGATGCTCAAACCTTACCCTAGCCATCACAACCAATTGTCATATCCCAAAGATTATACAGTGCCTAGCTTCAAATAGTTTAATGGCTTTGGCAATCCTGAACAACACATAGCTCATTTTATGACTCTGTGAGGAGATTCAAGTAACAATCTCACACTGTTACTCAGCCAATTTTCAGCAAGTTTGATAAGAATAGCATTTGAGTGGTATACTAGTCTATAACAAACATCCATACAGACATTAGATTCGGAGAAGTCAGTGATAAAGTAACCATTATAGACCTTGTCTCAATACCAAAATGCGATAATGAAATAATTTTGGATTATATCACACGGTGGAGAAATCTCAGCATTAAGTGTGAATAACCTATGAGCCAATTTGAGATAGTGAACTTAATCCACAACAACATAAAGAGAGAATAGATGGCACCCTATCTGAGTGTCTCTTCTATCCATATCTTCAAGACCTCATCGTGTACGTCAAGAAACTAGAAAGAATTGGCCCATCAACCTTATCTAGTTCACAAAGCTTCATACTATAAAAAAATAAGGTAAAGCATGGAGAATATTCCAGAAATATGAGGACTACATTTATAGTAACTTAGCAAAAGAAACCTCCAAATCCCATCATGAACAAGGATAATTCTTAGAAGCTATCAACTCTTAGAGGAGACAGAGAAGTGGAACAATCCGACAATCTCCAACAAAGGCTCAGAAAAAAAAAATACTCTTTCAAAAGAGAAAGAGTAGGTAAAATTTTTCAGGATGCACTAAAGTTAGACCTCCAATTGCCAAAATCAAAAGGCCAAGTGAGGTCAACAAAACATATCATCTAAACAATTATCCTTACTATAAAGTTTTGGAGCATACTATTGAAGACTACTATGTGTTCAAGGATTAGATCGAGAAGTAATACTAAGAAGGTAAGCTAATTCTTTCGAATATAGCCCTACTCAAAACTCCCACGAAACACATAATCATATTACTATATTTGAGGACCACAAACCACTTGTTGAAACCCTCTTTGAGAAAGAAGCACAACATACTCCCGAACAAAAGCAATTATGAAATGTCTATATTTCAAAAAGTCTAAATAAACTAATGAAGAAAATAACTAAAAACCACGAAGAGCCTAGGATGGTAATGAAAAAAGCTTTATCAGAACAAACCACCTTACCTGTTTGAAGCTTCAAGAAGAGAAAGAACAAAAGCAAGAAGAAGAAGTTAGCTTAGTTAGATGAATATGATGTCAAAAAATTAGCCATCCAAGAATATATCAATGCTCTGAATAAATATATTCAAGGAGAGAGAAGCCAAGTTACCCTTAAGAAATTCTTCCCTGACAAACTCAAAACTCTACTAGAGAACCTAATATGGGAAAAAAAAAGAAAGTGGACTTTCGATGGTAACATGCTCTGCCATATTTACCATCGAAGGTTTACAACCAAGCCAACCTCCAACCTGTCACTTTAATAATGAGAAAATTCAGGATGCAAAGCAAGAAAAAGCGAATATATTTACTAAGGATGTTACTGATGAAATGAGAGATCCTACAGGTCTCCCTGAGAATTGCCCCCGAGATGATTATCTTAGAGAGTGGTTAGCCCGTGAGTATGACTATGACATACTTAAGCTATAGCTAGATACAGTGAAAGAGTTAGCTACAACTAACATGAGATTTGTTAAGGGGCAAATGTAAATGCTGAATGAGCATATGAAAGCTATGGCTACCAATATGGAAAGTATGATAAATATGACTATCATGCTCTGTGAAGAAGTCAAGAGGATGGAGAAGATGCTAGTAGAAAAGAGAAAGCCATATAAAAGACTTCATAGGGGTGGTGAGAAACCACTTTTTGACCTTCCTTGGGATTAGAACGACCACTTGTGCCACTTACTCTAGAGACGGGTCAAGAAAGCCAGACACTATCGAAGAGAGTTATCTAAGTCTATGACCTCTTGTCTCATGGTGACTTATACATCCAAGGTGAACACTGATGAGTTGCTATCCCAACCTCCATTACACAATTTGGCAACAAATGCTCAACTCATTAGGTTGCTAAGATCCTAGTCCTAGAACTTATGGAAAGATGCACTTTGCCAACTTTAGAGAAATTATACATATAAGGCACAAACAATGAATATGACCCTATATCTAACTCAAAATAACTTTATAATCACTTCTAAAGGCTCTACACTAGCAGGAATCAAAGAAGAAGCAGGCATTTTGGGAGAGCAAACCAATCTATACTAAAGCATATTCTGCCTACGCATTAAATCAATCTAAGTATCTACAATCAAGTCAATCTAAATATCTACAGAAGAAACATCCTAAATACAAAGTCCTAAAGAAGGTTATGCCAGCAAATGAAATAGAAGGGTTCATCTAGAGAGTTTCTGAAGACAGAGTATGAGGAAATCCCATATGCCTAATTTTGATATTGAATGGAATGATTATCAATCAGTCACATTCTCTAAGGATATTCATGAAACTACTGACTGAAGGCAATGATCCTCTACTTCTAGTCACATGATTAGCCTCAGAAGTGATTCCGAAGATGAACCTTATTGGTCTCATCATGCCAAGTTTTAACTAAGGAGAGCAAACCAAGTACAACTCCGAGGTGAAAAGGTACTACCTCTAAGACAAGATCCAATGCCTAGGGACAAGAATATCTCCAAGGGTACGGAAAAGGAAATTTAGGTGAGTGAGGGCATCGAGCCCTCACAAGGTGAGTGTGTTTCATGCCTTGATGATGTTATAAGAACTCGAAGATACACTAATGCACATCTTATAGAATCTGACCAACTATCAAGCATACTTTGCTGAAGAAAAGATGAAAGAGTCTTTGTATGCATGCCAAACTCCTACCATCACCTTCACAAATGATGACTTACTACCTAGAATAACAAATCACAATAAACCATTATATGTCAAAAGGAACAATGATGGGATCAAGATCAATCGCATCTTGATTGACCTAGGTTCCTAAGTCAATTTGGTGACTCTCCAAACTCTAAGAGCTCTAACTTTGCATGTGTCACCTATCTTTGAGATTATAACCATATAAGGGTTTAATTAGAATAACCAAAAAGCTCTGGGGGCCATAACTATCTCTCTGAAAATAGGCAAATTTATGATAGATGCCAAGTTTTATGTGATCAACATTGATGCGTCATACAAAACACTACTAAGAAAGCCATGGTTACATGAAAATAAAGTAGTGCCATCTACTCTACACCAATGCTTTAAATACTTTGAAGATGGTGAAGAACACCGAATTGATAAAGATGTATACCCTTTTGATGTCCATGAGGTACACTATGCTGATGCAAAATACTATGAGAGATCCCATGCTGATAGGGGGTATGCTTCTATCAGTCAAGTAAAACAAAAGATTACTAGCCTGATCTTTGCTTCTCCTAACTTAGGAAGATATTCTTACTCGGCCTCTTCAAATGAAGAAGCCCTATAAGTCTATTTGGGTGATTATACTTCTGATGAAGATAATGACAGAGGTCAAACAAAAAATACTCTCCTTACTACTAAGATTCCAAAGATCTTATTTAAGCCATTAGATGAGCGAAGCATCAATATCGTAGAAGAATTAATGACTTTCTATATTCCTCCACAATGCAAAGGAGAAAAGGATATACTATTTTACAAAGTAATCCTTTGTGCCCCAAGCATACATGAAATCTTGGGGACTGAATATCCAACAGATGATGATGACCATCAACCGGTAGTCATGGCCAAATATTTCTCAGACAAACTTCGTTAGATAATTAACAAATCTCACTGTGGACATCCATAAACAAAGAGAGAGAGTCATTTCTTTAAAAATCTATGAGATCCACCTCAAGGATGTGTCTACAATCCTAGAAGAGGAAATAAGAACACTAAAGGACTAGGCTATATTACTCCAAATATCCACACGTGCCTTATCATTACTATTGAAACTCTCTCTGATATTCAGGATGAGCAAATGATATCAATATCCCCTAACACGTATGCCAAGATGGTTGCCACTTTTTAGATCTCACAGGAAGGTGACATCCTCGGTGAGATTTCATCAAAACCAAAAGAAAGGAGGCATAATATAGTCAAAATAGCTTCAGACGAACCTTTGTCAAACCTCACTCAACATGATGACTCACTTGGTAAAGAAATAATCCTTAAACCAAAAGACGTTCCATCAAAACTTAAGGATGAGAGGTAGATATAGTTGATGCACTGATGGAGATCAACCTAGGCTTAGAGGAGAACCCTAAGCCAACTTTCAACACTCAACTTTCAGAGGAAAGCCAAACTCAGCTCAAAGTAATGCTCCAATAGTACATTAACTGCTTTGCATGGAGGTATAAGAAGATGCTTGGACTAGATCTTGAAGTTGTAGTCCACAAACTGGCCATCAATCTCAAGTTTTTGCCTATCAAACAAGCACCTAGGAAGATGAAACTTGATCTAAAACCAAAGGTGAAAGATGAAACTTGATCTAAAACTAAAGGTGATAGAAGAAACAAAGAAATTGATTGAAGTAGGCTTCATTAGAGAAAAAAAAAATACCTGGATTGGATGGCAAACATCATGTCAGTCAAGGAGAAGAATGGCCAAATCTGTATTTATGTAGACTAAAGGGACCAAATAAAGCATGTCCAAAAGACGGTTTGTTATTGTCAATAATGAAAATCATAATTAATAATATGACCGACTTCAAAATATTCTTCTTCATGGATAGTTTTTTAGTATATAACCAAATCAAGATGCATCCTGATGATGAGAAATATATAGCCTTCAGGATGTCAATTGGCATTTATTGCTACAAGATGATGTCCTTTGGGCTCAAGAATGCAGGCATCATTTATCAGAGAGTCATGACTCAAATTTTTGATGACCTCATATATCAGTTAGTGAAATATTATGTGGATAATTTGGTGGTCAAAACTATGTCCCAAAATAAGCATGTCCAAGACCTAAGAGTGGTACTCAACCACCTTAGGAGATATAACTTAAAAATGAATTCTATGAAGTGTGCTTTCTGGGTATCATCGGAAAAATTCCTCAGCTTTGTTGTCAGACATCAAGGGATTGAAATTGATCCACCTAACATAAAAGCTATCTTGAATATGCCACCACCTATCAATTTAAATTAATTGGGATCGTTCTAAGGCCAACTCGCATACATAAAAAGATTTATTTTAAACCTCTCTGATAAATGCAAGTCTTTTTTCAAGTTGATAAAGAAGGACACTCCATTTATTTAGGATCAAGACTGTCAATAGGTCTTTAAAGAGATCAATCAGTATTTCCTAAAGCCACCAGTCCTCGTAGTGCCTTTACCTGATAAACCCTTATCTTCTATATAGTAGTAATGGAAAGATCTCGGGGGGAACTTCTTGCTCAGAATAATGAAGAGAATAAAGAAGATGCACTTAATATCTGAGTAGAATCCTAATAGGAGTAGAAAATAACTGCTCCCTTATCGAAAAGTATTGTCTGGCACTCATATTAGTGGTTAAAAAGCTGAGGTATTATTTATTTTCTCATTAAGTCATTTTAATTTCAAAGATTGATCCCATAAAATACATAATGACTAGGTCTATACTTACAAAGAGGTTAGTAAAGTGGGCTTTAATTCTCATGAAATACAATATCAAGTTCACTCCCCAAAAGACAGTCAAGGGACAAGCCCTTGTCAATTTTCTCGCAGCTTATCCATATTTAGAGTAATTTTTTCATAATTAAAATTAATTAAAATATGATTAAAATTAAAACTTATATGTCACTAAAGTATGGCTCAAATTTGAGTCTTAGCCAAATATAAATGCATCCGAATTTGATCAAAAATTAAGCTCAAATCATTGGGAAACTCGCGCTCTACTTAGGTATAATCAAAATTGGATGAGTGTACTAGATTTTTGGACTAGAATTGGACCAAATATTCATCTAAAACTTGTGCCAAAATGACAAAAATATGAGTTTTACAAATAGGTCCGTTGATTGAATAAATCTACATTAATAGGTCTTTGGCCAAATTTTTCTTACAAATAGGCTCCTAAATTGAATAAATTATTATAAATGAGTACTTGGCCAAATTCTTCTTACAAATAGGTCCCTGAAATAAAAAATTTATAAAAAGTCCAATAAAATTCTAAAATTACAAATTAGTCCCACAAAATTGAGGATTGATAAATAAACTCCTAAAAGGATTGATAATTATGATTTGATCACATGAAATTTAGGATTGTAGACAAACCCCTCCAAAATTTAAAATTTAGAAATAAATCGCTCTAGAATTCTTTATTTACAAATAAGCTAGTAAAATTTCAACTTTTTATAAATAAATTTCTCAAAAACTAAGTCTAAGTTTTATTCAAAAAGGAATCTAGAAGTTTCAAAACTTTATAAATAAGTTCTTTTAGAAAAAACCCTAAAAATTATACAATTATAATTTAGTTTAATTTTTTTAAAAAAAAGGCAAATAACCCTTCTATAAATTCAATATCTAGGAAGAGTATATTTTTCAAATTTCATTATCTACAATGGATAAGGTTATCCATATCTCTTCAAAGACTTATCCAATCTCAAAGAAATTACATCCTTATTCATTTATAACAATTCAATCTAAAGAAAACTCATCCGGAAAAAATAGATGAGATTCTTAATTCAAATTTGAAAGAGATTGTTTTAGAACTAACTCGATCTTCTTGAGCCCTATAAATTTCTTCATATTCCTATGAAAAAAAAGAGGAGAAGATTAGAGAGTGGAGGTATATGAAACTAGGAATACAACACAGAAGTCAAGAACTAAACTAATCAAGTAAGGATTCGATCTCTTATCCTTTGTTCTTCTTTTTTCTCTTCTCCTCTCTGTTCCTTGCTTTCCTTCCCTATGAGATCCCTAGCCAAACCAATCAAACGAACTCCTTGCTGCCCCCATGCTCTCTTGCCACTTCATCCTATCGAAGTTGAGGCTTTTGCAACCAATCGACTCCACTATGCACTACCACCACTCTGGCGACCCTACAGCTGGCTGTCCACCTCCGTCACCATGTTGCCATGCTACTCCTAGCCCCTGCAATGATGCCTTGTGGCTCTCTCTCTGTTGGGATTCGTAGCAGAAGGTTCACAAATCACCTTATTCTCAAACAACATAAGAAACGAGAAGTAATACAAGATAAAAGAAAATAACAAGACAAGACAGTGAGAGATCCATTATCAAAAGAAAAGATTTTTATAAGAGTCTACAAGAAAGACTTCACACTTTCTTACTCAACTAAACTCTTCACCAAGCCTCGGCAATGCCTCCACCTTTAGATAGAATCTCCAAGAGAACACAACGAGGAACCATTATGAGAGACCACTGAGAAGCATTAGAAAGACCCACACACGAGAGCCGACAGTCTCTCTCTTTCTCTTCTCTCTATTCTCTCTATTCTCTCTATTTCTCTCTCTCTATTTCTCTCTTGTTCAACCTTAATGCTGCATCACACCTAAGCCTTATGTATTATAGTATATTTATAAATCTTTATTGAGTCTGAGTTTTACTCTAGTTACAACTCCTAATATTACAAATCAATCATAAGTCTAAATCCAATTTTGGATTCCTACTTTAACTCAAACTTTAATTTGAGTTTGAGACACCTAAAACTCAACAATCTCCACCTTGACTTGAACTCAGGCGTGCCACCATCATAAATCTTCATTCGTCATCTCCCATTCAACCTTTGCCCTTGGGCTACTAGCTTATTCAAGTAATCACAAGATACAAGCTCGAGCCAACCTTGAATTCAATCTTCATACCTACAGTCTTGTACCTTTGAAAGGCTTTCGGATGACCTGTATCTGCTGTTATAGTAAAAGTAATTCGAGGAGAATGTTTATCTCCCATCAAATTACTCCAAGTATCATGCTTCATCTTCACTACTATAGCCATCAGAACTATATCTGCAATGGTGTTCCCTATTAATCGATAAACATTACTGCACTTCTCACCTTTGATCAAGATTTTAATACCGCGTGTCACCTTCATGACTCTATTTCTTGCTAAATAATTATAATCTTTTGTCCAGTACACCAAGTAAAATTAGATTCATTCATATCTTGGGACATGCCTGACCCCAATAAGAGTACGAATCGCTCCATCAAACATCAAGATTTTGATTGTTCCCACATTGGTGATCTCACAGGCTGAATTATCACCCAACCAAATAGTACCCTTTTTTTTATTCTACTCATAAGAAATAAACCAATTCTTCCATAGCAAATATGATAAGAATTACCAAAATCTAAAATCCACTTATCAAAAGTGCCGATTTCTGCAGATACTACAAGAACGCTCCATCCGCACTATTCTCAAAAGTACCATCCGCTATTGTCATCGCCATATTGGAGGACTCTATCTTTCCACGTTCAGGACAATACCTTCTAATGTAGTCATACTTCTTACATGAATAACATTATACTTTTGCTTTCAATTTTGATTTGAACCATTGCTTGCCTTCTCCACGTTCTCTTAATCTTTCTTTTTTATGAGCCACCAATCCTTCACCAAACTCCATATTAATATTAGAGTTTTTCCTTCTCTCATTAAAAATAAGACTAGCTGTCACATCTTTTATCTTAAGAGTTTCTTTACCATAAAGAATTGTGGTCATAATATGATCGTACGAAACAAGAAGAGACATTAGGAGAATCAGCACCTTATCGTCCTCTTCAAACTTCACATCAACTTTTAGCAAATCATTGATAATCTTATTGAAGGCATTCAAGAGATGTAATATAGTTGTACTTTCGCTCATACATAGTCTGTACAACTATTGTTTCAGGCAGAACTTGTTCGTGAGGCTTTTTGACATGTATAACTTCTCGAGTTTTGTCCAGATGTCCATCGTCGTCTCTTCATCAATGATATTGTACAAAACCTCATCAGTTGGCTTAGAATAATTAAATTCAATGACTTTTGATCTATCTCCTCCCAGTCTTCATCACTTATTTTGATCAACCTCTTTTCTTTACCGTCTAACATCTTTTGCAAACCTTGACAAGTAAGAACCGCTTTCATCTTCTTCTGCCATAAGGCAGAATTTATCTTGCCGTCAAACTTCTCCACCTCGAGTAACGACTTTGCCATTTTGGTCATTTGCTCCTAAGCTCCGATACCAATTGTTGAGATTTGCAGCGGAAGGTTCACAAATCACTTTGTTCTCAAATAACACAAGAAATGAGAAGTAATACAAGATAAAAGAAAATAACAAAACAACGCAGCAAGAGATCCACTATCAAAAGAAAAGGCTTTTATAAGAGTATACAAGAAAGACTTCACTCTTTCTTACTCAACTAAACTCTTCACCAAGCTTCGACAATGCCTCCACCTTCAGATAGAAGCACCAAGAAAACACCACGAGAAACCACCACGAGAGACCACTGAGAAGCACTAGAAAGACCCACACATGAGAGCCGACACTCTCTCCCTTTCTCTTCTCTCTGTTCTCTCTATTCCTCTCTCTCTATTTCTCTCTTGTTCAACGTCAATACTACACCACACCTAAGCCCTATGTATTTTATTGAGTCTAAGTTTTACTCTAATTACAACTCCTAATATTACAAATCAATCATAAGTCTAAATCTAACTTTGGATTTCTACTTTAACTCAAACTCTAGTTCAAGTTTGAGACACCTAAAACTCAACACCTCTCAACCTCATAAATCTGAGAGAGCGAAACCCCTTATCCCTTTAAATTTTCTCATCTCTCAGATCTAGGGGTTCTTCTCCATAAATGGAGGTCCAGATCTAGAGGAGGAATCAGATGGCAGTGGCACCAAGGCCTCAGTGTCCACATCAACTTTGTTAGCTCCATCATTGTGGACTCCTGGTCGAAAATCTAGCTCAAGAAGATGGAGACTGGCAACAACAACCTTCTCAATATTTTCCTCTCTAGTTATGACATCTCCAAGGAGGCCGACAATGTCACCAAGTACAATACCAATGTTGCTAGCCTCTATTGCAATCAAATTCAAGCCTTCACCCCACCGCACTACTGAGCACCGTCTAGCTCCTCCATGAACTTGATCTTGCATCTTCTACAATCTCTGCCACACTACCACATTGCTAAAGCTGCTTGAGGCCAAATCTAGTTAGATACGACCATGAGAAAGAAGAGGAGATGGCTTGGACTTGTAGGAAGGGGAGAGCCAATGCTCAGCTAGCCATGCTGGGGAAGAAATAAAAAAGAACAAGAAGGTAGTGGCTCGATGAAAGGCTGCAAGGCTGCAAGTAGGAGGGAGCAGGAGAAAGGCTGCAAGTAGGAAGGAGGAAGTAAACGAAAAAAATAACAAAAGGGTAAAAAGGAGATGGAGTCATCCTTGTTAGGAAGAAGAAAGGGTGAAGTAGAAGAGAAGGCACATAGGAAGGAAGTGAAAAAAAGGAAAACATGTGGTGGGGAAAGTAGGTGGAGAGATTAAAAAAATGAAAATATATAAAAGAAAGAGTTCTCTCAAAAAAATTTAGGCAGCAAAAAAAAGAGAGAAAAAGAAGGGTTTCAAGTTTCAAATAAAACAAAATAAAGAAAATAGAAAAAAGATAAGTTGTTGTGTAAAAAAGAAAAGAAAATTTTGACAAAAAAATAATAAAAAAAGCTTTCGACATTGTGACTACCCGCGCAATCTTTGACATGATGACAGACTCTCGATAACGCTATGGCTACTCATAGCCCTCAACGATGACGATGGTAAATCCATAACCTTGCTACGGCAATTTGTGATCCCTCGAAGATGCACTGAAGATGGTGAACCCATGACTCTGCTGGGGCCACCTACGGTCCCTTGAAGATAGTGGATCCCCATCACCACAAGCCAGCCTTTGGGCTTCACTCAACCAGTTTTTGGGCTTGCGTCTAAGCCAGCCGTCAAGATTATATCTAAACCAACCTTTAGGCTCATAATCAACTAGCCTTCAAGCTCATATCTAAGCTAGCCTTTGGGATCGCACTCAACTAACCTTCAAGCTTGTATCTAAGCTAGCCTTCAGGCTCACACTAAGTCAGCCTTCGGTCTCGCATCTAAGCCAATCTTCGGGTTCTCACTTAGCTAGACTTTGGGTTTGCACTTAACCAGCCTTCAAGCTTGCACTCAGCCAGCTTTCAGGCTTGCACTAAGCTAGCTTTTGAGCTCACATCTAAGCCAACCTTCAAACTCGTACTCAGCTAATCTTTAGGCTCGCATCTAAGTCAACTTTCAAGCTCACACTTAGTCAATCTTTATGGCTCACACTTATCCAGCCTTCAGGCTTGCATCTCAGTCAGCCTTCAGACTCACACTCAGCTAATATTCATACTAATACTAAGCTAGCTTTTGAGCTTACACTCAGCCAATCTTCAAGCTCATCTTTGAGTCAGCCTTTGGGCTCGCACTTAACTAGCTATTGGGCTCGCACTCAACTAACCTTTAGACTCACACTCAGTTAGCCCTCCGGCTCACACTAAGCTAGCTTTCGAGCTCGCAAACTAAGCCAAACTTGGGGTTTGCACATGAAGCCGAGCTATAGTCTATCTAAAGTCATCATAAATAACTAAGGACTGTCAAATCAAATTAATTAATATAAAGTAACATAACAAGACAAATAAACAAAAGCCAAGCTAACTATAAAATTCAGATTGAGTTAATATAAACTCGTACTCAACCCCAATCAAACTCAAGCTGGGTTAATTTAAAATCAAATTAAATCCAATCAGGATTAAACTAAGCTCAAATTAAACTCTAATGGGGTTAAATCAAGTCCAAACTAAAAGAGCTAAACTTAAAGTCAAATTAAAACTAAGCCAAGATGAGCCTGAACTGAAACTAAGATGCAGACTTGGACTTGTCAAGGTCCAACACAATGTCGAACTTGACTCAAGTTAAATAAAATCAAACTCAAATCCAAACTAAATAGGATCGAAGTGAGTCCCATTGGGTGCGCTTAACTTTCAACAATACTCCAAGGCTATGAATAAAAGGTGATGTTATCACCCTAACCTGAACCAGAATTAGTTTAAATAAGAACTAAATAAGGTCAAACTGAGTCTCACTAAGTATTTTACAAAAGTATTTAGCAATATTTCAAAGTTATACCCAACTTCATAAGTTTTTGGTGATTCTATCAAATCAAAAAAGTTAATCACCAACACACTCCAAGTTGTCAGCCACACTTCAAGACTATACCAAATTTTCTAGGCTATTGGTGACACTGCCAAATCAAAGAAGTTAATAGTCAATATGCTCAAAGCCATTGGCCACACTTCAAAGCTATAATCAACCCTATAAACTGTTAGTGCACTGCCAAATCAAAGAAATTAATTGCCAATAAGCTCAAAAATATTGGTCACACTTCAAAGATATACCCGACCCCCTAAGTCATTGGTGATGCTAACAAATCAATGAAGTCAACCAGCAATACGCTTAAAGCTATTGGCCTTACTTCAACCTAGTTAACCCTAGAAGTAGTTGACAATGCACCCTACAAGTTAGTCAACCCCACAAGTAATTGATGATGCATCATTTCAAGCTAGCCAACTCTATAAGTAATTGGTGATGCGCTTTTCAAGCTAGCCAACCCTAGAAGTAATTGGTGATACACTCTTCAAGCTACTCAACCTCAAAAATAGTTGACAATGCAACCCTCAAAGCTATACCTAATCCTATAAGCCATTGGTGATACTACCAAACTAAAGAAGTTATCATCTTGGCTTATTGGTTATGAAAACACTTCAAGGTAAATGAAGTTATCACCTATGTCTTATCAGCTATGGAAACACTTCAAAATCAATAAAGTTATCATCGATGCCTTATTGACTGACGAAAATACTTCAAATTACGAAGTTATCATCAATTCTCAACGCCAATTGGAAACACTTCAAACTTCTCCCATTTTCTTCCATGGTTTGGGTTTAACGCCATGCGGTCTAGTGCAAGGGAAGTGGGGTGGCAGCACATCAAAACTTTTTCTCCACTCTTTCTCTTTCTTTATTTCTTTCATATTTTCTATAATTTCATATTGAAATTCATTTTAAAGTGAGGGTATGCTCTTACTTAAGTCATGTATCATCTTTCTTAAATCCATTAAATAATGCTTTCTTCTTTTTTTTCTTTTGAGTCACTATTTTATTAGCCAGGTTTCTTATTTGAGGAGGTTTCTAACAATTGTTAGAGTAATTAACAATAGGGACTTACGTCTATTAGAAGTCATGTTTCCATAATACCTGATAGCGCACTTTAAATTAAAATAAATTTTGATTTGTGACTCAAGGAAGTTCCTCAAGGTCTCCACTATCTGAAGTGGTCAACTTCGATCCTATAATCCAGTATCGGACAATTCACCTCTAAGTTGCAAACTCCCTAACGAAGAAATTCTTTTGGTCAAAGAAGGAAAATATTACTGGAAGCTATACTTTAATGGACATCCATCAAACTAGGAATTAAACCAAAGCTTTCGTAAATCAAAATAGGAATTAGACCCATTTATGTTACTCTGAATAGGGGTATTTTACGATATTCCTGTTCTCTCTCAAAATTATGCACAAACAATGAAACTAAATATGAGGCCCTACTTACAAAATTGGAAATGACCCTTAAATAGAAATATTACACCTATATATTTTTGGTGATTCACAACTAATTATCAACCAAGTCCAGGGTAAATATAAAGTCCACAAATCTAAGCTCTTGAAATACGATGAAAAGGCTCAAGAGCTAATAACGCAAATTCCTTATGTCCAAATAACTAAGGTTTCTCGGTGCATCAATGTAGAAGTTGACTCCTTAGTCAAACTAGCCAAGGCACTCAGTGACCCTAATTAAGGGGAAATTCTAATCATAGTTCGTAGTAGATAAGTGATGAACTCAGACTTCAACATCAACTACAAAAGGACTAAATCTAAACTAATAAAAGAGGCTATATATTGGAGAACATCATTCACCAGCAAACTCAAAGGTGGAGAACTCCTAGAAGATAAATCTGCACAGACATAACTCAAAAAGAGAGTTGCGCACTTTCTGCTTATCAATGACATTCTTTATAGAAGGCTATTCAGTTAAATACTTCTACATTGTCTCTCAAACAAAGAAGCCAAGAAAGTTATATATGAAGTGCATTTTGAGGTTTGTGGGGCTCATTAATCAGGCCTCAAAATGATGATAAAGATTAATCGTATAGGCTACTACTAGCCCACAATGTAGGAGACTACATTAAATATGCGAGAAAATATCACCTATACCAAATTCATAGTGACTTCATCCATCAACACCCAAATTCTTTACCTCCAACAGTATTCTCATGGCCATTTGAGGTATGGGGTAGAGATGTTATTGGCCCAATCGAACCATTTTCTTCTAGAGGCCATCACTTCATACTAGCAGTAATTGACAATTTTCTCGGTGAGCTGAAGCAATTCCAGTGAAAGAGGTTCCACTTTTTTTAGGAAAATATTTTGTATTGGTCTGATGTTCCTTGAAGGAGGATCATTTCTGATAGTGAACTATCCTTCAAAAGCTTTAAGGTAGGATGATTTGCACATCATTACAAGATACATTGGAGATATTCATCTATCTATAATGTGAAAGTCAATGGGCTTGCTGAGACATTCAACAAGACCCTTTTTAAGATTTTGAAGAAAGTTGTTACTAGAAACAAGAAAGACCAGCACTAAAAGCTTGCTGAGGTATTGTGGGCCTATCGCACCATGTATTGGACCCCAACCCAATCAATGTCATATGCATTGGTGTTCAGGATTGAGGTAGTCTTGCTACTAAAAGTATAACTTTTCTCTCTAAAGATTGCCTTGTAAGAAGAAATTACGAGAGAATATAATGTTTATCTTCGCCTTAATGAATTAGCCTCTTTGGACAAGACAAGACTCGTGGCATAATAAAATTTGAAAATATGTCAAGCATTAATTGCTAGGACAACAACAAGATGGTTGGGCCTAAGTTATTCCGAAAGGGAGAAATTATCTTAGTCCTGAGAAGACCCATAATCCCAAACCAAAACAAGAAAGGCAAGTTTGAGTCTAATTGGAAAGACCCTTATATCATCGAAAGGATATTTGAAGGTCCAACCAACTGATCAATAAAAAGGGGGAAAGACCTATGTCATTAATTAATGGTCGATTCCTCAAAAGGTACTATAACTAAGCCCCGAAGGTAACAACAATAACAAAAAAAAGTATTTATAGTTTGTCTATAATGAAATGACCAATTTTCTCAAAAAAGAATGCTCGGTCAAATATGCATTTGATATTTCTCAAGACAAAACATAGACACAAAACTCAATCCATCTTGCATGGCTACTAAGTCCACATTTACATGGTAAATCAAGTCCACTTTCACATGGCAAACAAAGTCCACTTTCACGTGACAATCTAAGTTCACTTTTATGTGACAATTCAGACCCATATAATCAACTCCTGAAATATTAATACAATGCCAAGTACTTGAAAATTATTTGCACCCTCTCCTCTCGTCAGAACTCCAAAGAAGCTACAAAAGGGGCAATTTGTTTGAGACAATTTTTGCCACAATAAAATTTAATTAAAATTGAGACTCATATGCTACTAAATTATGGGTCAATTGTGAGTCTTAGTCAAACTTAAATCACGTTCGAGTTTGACCAAAAATTAAGCGTATTTGGACTTGAGTCATTAGAAAATTCATGTTCAAGATAGACCTAATCCAAATAAACTAAGTGAGCTAGATTTTTGGACCATAATTGGGCCCAAAATTTATCTAAAACTTGGGCCAAAATGACAAAATACAAGAATTTTGCAAATAGACCTCTCGATTAAATAAATCTTTATAAATAGGTACTTGGCTGGATTTTTCTTACAAATATGTCCATCGGATAAAAATTTTACGAAAAAGCTTAATGAAACCTATAATTACGAATCAGTCTTGCAAAATTTAGGTTTTACAAACAAACCACTCAAACAATTAATAATTATGATTTGGTCCCTATGAAATTTATATTTGTAAATAAACCCTCCAAAATTTTGTATTTATAAATAAGCCCCCTAAAATTTTATTTTTTTACAAAAAAGTCCCTCGGGGATTTTTATTTACGAATAAGTCTAAATCTTATTTTAAAAAAACCATAGAAGTTTCAAAATTTTATAAACAAGTTCTTTTTATAAACAGAACCCTAAAATTTATAAAACTATAATTTAGTCTAATTTTTTGAAAAAAATTATAAATAACCCCTCTATAATTTCAGTATCTGGGATTAGTATAACTTTCAAATTTTATCATCCATAATAGACAGGCTTATCCATATTTTTTTTACTAGTTCATCGAAATTTTGGATAAACCATATCAATATCTATTTATATCCAGATCCATTTTTCAAAAATTTAAAAAAAGAGATTGTTTCCAACCCAACTTCATCTCTTTGAATCCTATATAGATTTGTTGACTTTGGAAAAAAGAGGGGGAGGGGGGGAGGGGGGGGGGGGCGTTGGGGGTTGTATTTCACGAAGAAAGGGGGGCTCAAGAATTTGAAAAAGAGGATAAAGGAAAAATAAAAAAATAAGTTGTGCAACAAAAAAAAATCTGGCTAACACAGAAGAGAAAGGTTTTGGATTTGAGAGAGAAGAAGAAAGGAAAAAAAATAATATATATATATATATAAAGTTATTGCACAAAAAAGGGGAACATTTTTGCAAAAAATAACAAAAAAAGGAACTTTCAAAATTGGGGCCACTCGCGGTCTTTGGCACAACGATGGAACTCCACCAATACTCTGATCAACTACGGTGCCTCAAAGATAGCAAACACTCAACACTACCATTGGCCACCCGCAGTCCTTTGAAGATGGAGGATCCCTATCACCACAAGTCAGCCTTCGGCCTCACACTCAACTAGCCTTTGGGCTTACATTCAGTCAGCCTTCAGACTCGCACTTAAGCCAGCTCTCGAGGTCGCACTCAGTCAACTTTCAGACTTGTACTAAACTAGTCTTTGGGCTCATATTCAGCCAATCTTTGGGCTCACATCCAAGCTAGATTTTAGGCTAGCATCTAAGCTAGCCTTCGGTCTCGCATCTAAACTAGTCTTTGGACTCGCATCCAGTCAACCCTCAGGCTCGCACAAAGTAAGCTTTCAAGCTCACAAACTAAGCTAACCTTCAGGTTCAAAGATTTGAAGTCGGGCTATGATTTCATCTAAATCATTATAAATAGCCAAGAACCCTCAAATCAAATTGATTAATATGAAGTAACTCAATCAAATGAATGGACTAAAACTCAAATCCAACTAGACTCTAAAAAAATCTAAATTGAATTAACCTAAACAAAATAAACTCAAACTCAACTCTAATCAAACACAAGACAGGTTAAAATCAAATTCAATTTGGATTAAACTAAGTTCAAGCAAAATCTAATTGGGTTAAATCAAGTCTAAATTAAAAAGGCAAATTCAAAGTCAAATTGGAGTCAAGCTATGCTAAGCCTGAGCTTAAACCAAGTCAAACTAAATTGACTTGAATTTAAATCAAAGTCTAACAAACCTAAACTCGACAAAGGTCTAATGCTAAAAGAAATCAAACTCGAATCTGAACTATATTAGTCCCAATGAAACTAAATAAGATCAAACCGAGTCCCACCGGGTGTGCTGAATCATCAATAATACTCTGAGATCATGAACAAAGGGTGATATTACCATCTTGGTTTGAATCAAAATTAGTTCATATATAACTAAATAAGGTCAAATTGGGTTTCATTGGGTGTGCCAAAAAAGTCTTTAGCAATATTTCAAAGCTATACCCAACCTCATAAGCCATTCACAATACCGCCAAATTAAAAAAGTTAATTGCCAACACGCTCAAAGCTATTGCCCACACTTCAGAACTATACCCAACCCCATAAGTCATTGGTGACGCTGCCAAATCAAAGAAGTTAATCACCAACATACTCAAAACCGTTGGTCACACTTTAAAATTATACCCAATTTCTTAAGTCATTAGTGATACTGTCAAATTAAAGAAGTTAATCACCAATACGCTCCAAGTTGTCAGTCACACTTCAAAACTATACCCAACCCCCTAAGCCATTAGTAACACTACTAAACCAATAAAGTCAACCAATAATACGCTCAAAGCTATTGGCCACACTTTAAACTAGTCAATCCTAAAAGCAGTTAATGAGACACCTTTAAGTTAGCCAACACCAGAAGCATTTAGCAATGTGCTCCTCAAGCTAGTTAACCCCAGAAGTAATTGACGATACATCCTCCAAACTAGCAAACCCCAAAAGCAGTTGACGACATGCTCCTCAGGCTAGCCAATCCTAGAAGAAGTTGGTGATGCATCCTTCAAGCTAGTCAACCTCAAAAGTAGTTAATGCGCACTCTTTCATACTAGTCAACCCCAGAAGCAATTAACGATACGATTCTCAAGGCTATACCCAACCCTATAAGCTATTAGTAACGCTACCAAAACTAATGAAGTTATCGTCCACACCTTATTGGCTACGAAAATATTTTAAAATTAATGAAGTTATCATCTACTCTATATGACTATGAAAATACTTTAAAATCAAAGAAGTTATCGCCTACGCCTTATTGGCTGACAAAAACACTCCAACCCAACAATGAAGTTATCACTTATACCTTATTGACTATGAAAATACTTCAAAAACCAAATAAGTTATTATCTACACCTTATTAGCTAATGAAAATATTTCAAATAACAAAGTTATCACCAATGCTCAAAGCTATTGAAAATACTTTGAATTTCTTCCATTCCTTTTCATATCCCATTGGACGATGTCATCAATACCTGTCGAAGACCAAGTCGATTGGAGTCAGACACCACGTGGTCCAGTATAAGGGGAGTGGAGTAGCAGCACACATCAAAACTTCTTCTCCACTCTTTTCCTTTTCCCTTTTTTATTTTTTTATATTTTCTATAATTTTATTTTGAAATTTATTGTAAAGTAAGTGCATACCCTTACTTAAGTCATGTACTATCTTTCTTAATCAATCAAATAATAATTTTTTTTCCTTTTTTACATCTCTATTTTATTAAATAGGTTTCTCACTTTAAGAAGTTTCTAACAATCATTAGGATAATTAACAATAAAGACTTGGGCATATTGGAAGTCATATTCTCATAACACTTGATAGTGCATTTTAAATCAAAATAAATCTTGATTTGTGATTCAAAGTAGCTCCTCGAGGTCTTTGCTATCTCGGGTGATCAACTTCGATCCCACAATATTAAAAGAAAAGTTAACCGACATAAGCATAAAATCATCGATAACACTTTAAGTTTAATTAACCAAGAAAAAAGACCATCAATTATCAAATTAAGAATGATTAGCATAAAATAAGGCCGCTAACATTCTTTCAAATCACAATTAAACTAATGCAAACTTGAATTTTCTTAGTCAGTCAGTCAAACATTATATTCAAAAGAAATTAACCAACACAACCACAAAGTTTTTAATGACACTTTAAATTCAATCAATAACAAGCCAAAAAGGTCATCAATTATCAAATTGAGAATGATTAGTATAAGTCAAAATTGCTAATTATTCTCTCAAATCAAATTGAACTAAGCTAGATTTAACCTTGTTTAATCAATTAATCAAATGTTGTTTCGCAAAAAATTTATCAATATAAGTATAAAGTCATCAGTAACACTTCAAACTTTACTAACACAAGTATAAAGCTATTGGTAACACTTTAAAACTAATTGACAATAAGCTATAAAACCATCAATTATTAAATCAATGACAATTGCACAAGTATAAAGCTATTGGTAACACTTTAAAACTAATTGACAATAAGCTATAAAACCATCAATTATTAAATCAATGACAATTGCATAAGTCATAGTTACTAATTACTCTCTTAAATTAAAAAAAAATTAAGCCAAACTTGAACTCACTTAGTCAATCAACCAAGCATCATATTTGAAGAAAATTAATAGATAATAAGCATAAAGCCATCAGTAACACTTTATAAGCTCAACTGACATAAGTATAAAACCATCAATGGCACTTCAAATTAAATTGAACAACAATAAAAAAGTTGTTAATTATCAAATAAAAAATAATTAACATAAGCTAAGGATACTGATATTTTTTAAATCAAACCAAACCAAGGCAAATTTGAACTCACTCAGTCAGTCAATCAAACATCATGTTCAAAAAATATTTCAGATACAAGCATAAAGTCATTAGTGATGCTTCAAACTTTACTGATAATAGCATAAAGTCATCGATGATATTTCAAATACAATTTATAATAAGCCAAAAAAGTCATTGATTATCAAATAAAAAATAATTAGCATAAGCTAATACCACTAATCATTATCCAAAATCAAAGATTAAAATAAGTCAATCAATAATAAATAAAAAGTCATTCGTGATACTTCAAACCCTAATTAAGTTAACTGGCATAAGCCAAGGCAACCAGTCATACTCCAAAATCAAGCAAAGCAATATCCGTTAAAGATCAAACCAAGCACTCATTCAAATCAAGTTCCACTTGGTTAAGTGCAAGAAAGTGGGATAATGGTGAGCATCAAACCTTTCTTATTCCTTTTCTTACTTAATACTCTTTATGATGATGAATTTAAATTCATTAAAATTGTTAAAGAGCGGGGGAGGGGGGGGTGTATAGCTTTTCTTAAATCATGTGTCCTTTAAATTAATCAAATTGTGCTTTTCGATTATTGTGTATCTACATTATTAGCTAGATTTTTTATTTTAAGCGGTATTTAATGATTTTTAGGATAATTAATAATAAAAGATTGCACCTATTTGAAGTTATATTCCTACAATACTTGATTATGCATCCAAACTTGTTTATCTTCTTTGTTTTGATGATAAGCAAATCATATTTAATGCCTAGTTGAGTTGTTTTATTTTTTAGCTAAAGTACATTAAAGCTCTTAAGGTACATTCTTAAAGCTTCAAAGAAAAGGAAGCATGATGGTGAATCGGTGAGTGTGACTTAAAGAAATCAAAGGATGGCTTGCAAGTGGCTTGAAGGTGCCTATGATAACTTGAAGATTTAAGGATGATATAGATTTAGCCAAAGCAACTCAAAAACCTGCATCGAATAGGTTTAGATTTTATTTTATTTTGTTCGAGTCAAAAACTTATTTTGTGATTATTTATTTAGAGCATTTTGTCACATTAGATTTTCCAAAAAGCTTTTAACATAGCTTTTTTGATAGAACCAGACATTTGCTTGGCTTATCAGACAACCAATTGTATTAGACATAAGATTCAAACTTTTGACCTAAGTAGAACCAGATGACTGGTTGAGAAATTAGACAACTGAGAAAAAGGACTAGTCCCAGTTCATCAGAATAGGATTACCGGTTGGAAACTAGACAACCAATAGAATGGATCTGTCAGTTCTAGTTGACTAGAACTGGTTGACCAGTTGTCCAAGAGGTCGGCTAGTTTGGATTTTTGGTATAATTAACAACTAGCTTTTTTTTCTATTGGAGCGAAACTAGTTACAGGATTTTACCCCTAACAGTTAGTTTCTATCCATAAGGTATAAATAGGCTAGGATGAGCTTCTCTAAATAACTTTTACAAACTTCTAATTGTTTCTTGAGAAGAGAATAAAGCTCTTCTTGCCTTCTAATCCTTAAATGCTCTAAGTATTCAATTCCAAAGTAAATTTTAATTGCCCTTTGCCCTTGAGCTCAATCTTGTGAGAATTTATAGTAAGTCCAAATTATAATATTTTCTATCTACTTCCACTTGTAATTCACTCTAAGGGTAAGGGTATTGAGAGTGATTGAGAGATTGAAACTCCAATGAGGAGTGTATTTTGCCAATTGGAGCAAAATCAAGTGTATCGGGTTGGTTTTACAAACGAAGTGATACTCTAGTTGAGAGTTTAAGCCTTCAAAAATGAGGCAAGTCATAGAATTGGAGCATTTAGCCTCCAAATCACGTAAATTGCATTATATTTTTTTCCTTTCTCTATTTACATTATATCTCTCATGGTTTACTTGGTAATTATATAGTTTTTTTTCGGTGGATTGAATTGAGTATTAAATTTGCACAAAATCATTATTTGTATTACAAAACCTAATTCATTAGTGATACTTCAGACTCTAATGGGGTTGGCTGACATAAGCCAAGGTAATCAATCATACTCTAAAATCAAGCAAAGTTTCAATATAGTTAAGGATCAAACCAAGCACCCATTCGAGTCAAGTTCACTCAATCAAGTGCAATGAAGTGGGGCAACGGCAAGCATCAAACTTTCTCATTCCTTTTCTCAGTTTATACTCTTTATGATTATGAATTTAAATTTGTTAAAATTGTCAAGGGAGGGTATAACCTTTCTTAAATCATGTGCCCTTCTTTAAATTGATCAAATTATGTTTTTCTTTTCTTGTCTCTTTATTTTATTAGCTAAATTTCTTACTTTAGGAGGTTTTTAAGATTATTAGAATAATTAATAATGGGAGATTGTGTCTATTTGAAGTTATATTTTCACAATACTTGATTGTGTACTTAAACCTATTTACCTTCTTAGTTTTGATAATGAGCAAACCATATTTAATGCCTATTTGAGTTATATTACTTTTTAGCCAAAGTACATTAAAGTTCTTAAAGGTAGGTTTGAAAGCTTCAAAGAAAAGGAAGTGAGATGGTAGATCGGCAAGCGTGACTTGAAGAAATCAAAGGATGACTTGAAAGTGGCTTAAAGATGCCTCATCAACTTGGAGATTCAAGGATGATATGAATTTAGCCAAAAAAAACTCAAGAACCCAGTATTAACTAGTTTTAGATTTTTTTTTTACTTGAGTCAAAAATTTGTCTTGAGATTTTTTATTTAGAGTATTTTGTCACATTAAATTTTGCAAGAAGCTCTTAATATAGTTTTTCTAAAAGAACTAGATGTCCACTTGGCTTAACAAATAATTAGTTGTATTAGATAGAAGATTCAAACTTTTGAGCTAAGAAAAATCAGACGATAATTTGAGGAATCGGATGACCAACAAAAAGGACAAGTATTAGTTCATCAGAACTGGATAACTGGCTAGGAACTGAATGATCAGCAAAATGGATCTATTAGTTCTGGTTAACTAGAACTGATCAACCAGTTATGCGAACGGTCTACCGATTCTGATTTCTGTACAACTAATGGCTTCTTTTTTTTTGTCATTAGAGCAAAGCTAGTTACAAAATTATACACCCAATAGTTAATTTTGATCCATAAGATATAAATATGTTAGGATGGGCTTCTCTAAAAAACTTTTACAAACTTCTAATTATTTCTTGAGAAAAGATTAAAGCCCTTCTAACCTTCTATCCCTTAAATGCTCTAAGGCTTCAATTCCAAATCAAATTTTTATTACTCTTGAGTCCAATTTGGTGAAAATTTGTAATGAGATCAAATTATAATATTTTCTATCTACTTTCACTTGTAAAATTATTTGCACCCCCTCCTCTCGCCAGAACTCCAAAGAAGCTCCAAAAGGGGCAATTTGTTTGAGGTAATTTTCGCCACAATCAAATTTGATTAAAATATAATTAAAATTGAGACTCATATGCTACTAAATTATGGGTCAATTGTGAGTCTTAGTCAGACTTAAATCACGTCCGAGTTTGACCAAAAATTAAGTGTATTTAGACTTAAGTCATTAGAAAATTCATGCTCAAGATAAACCTAATCCAAATAAACTGAGTGAGCTAGATTTTTGGACCATAATTCGGCCCAAAATTCATCTAAAACTTGGGCCAAAATGAAAAAATATAAGAATTTTACAAATAGACCTCTCAATTAAATAAATCTTTATAAATAGACACTTGGTTGGATATTTTTTACAAATATGTCCATCGGATAAAAATTTTGCAAAAAAACTTAATGAAACCTATAATTACAAATCAGTCTTGCAAAATTTAAGTTTTACGAACAAAACACTCAAAAAATCAATAATTATGATTTGGTCCCTATGAAATCTATATTTGTAAATAAACCCTCCAAAATTTTGTATTTGTAAATAAGCCCCCTAGAATTTTAGTTTTTTACAAAAAAATCCCTCGGGGATTGTTATTTACGAATAAGTCTAAATCTTATTTAAAAAGAACCATAGAAGTTTCAAAATTTTATAAACAAGTTCTTTTTATAAACAGACCCCTTAAATTTATAAAACTATAATTTAGTCTAAATTTTTGAAAAAAATTATAAATAACCCCTCTATAATTTTAGTATCCGGGATTAGTATAACTTTCAAATTTTATCATCCATAATAAACAAGCTTATCCATATCTTTTTACAAGTTCATCGAAATTCTGGATAAACCATATCAATATCTCTTTATATCCAGATCCATTATTCAAAAATTTTAAAAAGAGATTGTTTCCAACCCAACTTCATCTCTTTGAATCCTATATAAATTTGTTGACTTGGATAAAAAGGGAGAGGGGGGGGGGCTGTATTTCCCGAAGAAAGGGGGCTCAAGAATTTGAAAAATAGGATAAAGGAAAAATAAAAAAATAAGTTGTGCAACAAAAAAAAATCTGGCTAACACAGAAGAGAAAGGTTTTGGATTTGAGAGAGAAGAAGAAAGGAAAAAAAATAATATATATATATATATAAAGTTATTGCACAAAAAAGGGGAACATTTTGGCAAAAAATAACAAAAAAAGGAATTTTCAAAATTGGGGCCACTCGCGATCTTTGGCACAACGATGGAACTCCACCAATACTATGATCAACAAGGTGCCTTGAAGATAGCAAACACTCAACACTACCATTGGCCACCCACAGTCCTTTGAAGATGGAGGATCCCTATCACCATAAGTCAGCATTCAGCCTCACACTTAACTAGTCTTTGGGCTCACATTCAATCAGCCTTCAGACTCGCACTTAAGCCAGCTCTCGAGATCGCACTCAGTCAACTTTCGGGCTTGTACTCAACAAGCCTTTGGGCTCATATTCAGCCAGCCTTTAGGCTCACATCCAAGCTAGCCTTTAGCCTTGCATCTAAGCTAGTCTTCGGTCTCGCATCTAAACTAATATTTGGACTCGCATTCAGTCAGCCCTCAGACTCGCACAAAGTAAGCTGTCAAGCTCACAAACTAAGCTAACCTTCAGGTTCACACATTTGAAGCCAGACTTTGATTTCATCTAAATCATTATAAATAGCCAAGGACCCTCAAATCAAATTGATTAATATGAAGTAACTCAATCAAATGAATGAACTAAAATCCAAATCGAACTAGACTCTAAAAAAATCTAAATTGAATTAACCTAAACAAAATAAACTCAAACTCAACTCTAATCAAACACAAGACAGGTTAAAATCAAATTCAATTTGGATTAAACTAAGTTCAAGAAAAATCTAATTGGGTTAAATCAAGTCTAAATTAAAAAGGCAAATTCAAAGTCAAATTGGAGTCAAGCTATGCTAAGCCTGAGCTGAAACCAAGTCAAACTAAATTGACTTGAATTTAAACCAAAGTCTAACAAACTTAAACTCGACAAAGGTCTAATGCCAAAAGAAATCAAACTCGAACCTGAACTATATTATTCCCAATGAAACTAAATAGGATCAAACCGAGTCCCACCGGGTGTGCTGAACCATCAATAATACTCTGAGGTCATGAACAAAGGGTGATATTACCATCTTTGTTTGAATCAAAATTAGTTCGTATATAACTAAATAAGGTCAAATTGGGTCTCATTGGGTGCACCAAAAAAGTCTTTAGCAATATTTCAAAGCTATACCTAACCTCATAAGCCATTCACAATGCTATCAAATTAAAAAAGTTAATTGTCAACACGCTCAAAGCTATTGGTCACACTTCAAAACTATACCCAACCCTATAAGTCATTGGTGATGCTGCCAAATCAAAGAAGTTAATAACCAAAATACTCAAAACTATTGGTCACACTTTAAAATTATACCCAATTTCTTAAGTCATTAGCGATACTGCCAAATTAAAGAAGTTAATCACCAATACGCTCCAAGTTGTCAGTCACACTTCAAAACTATACCCACCCCCCTAAGCCATTAGTAACACTACTAAAACAATAAAGTCAACCAATAATACGCTCAAAGCTATTGGTCACACTTTAAACTAGTCAACCCTAAAAGCAGTTAACGACACGCCTTTAAGCAAGCCAACACCAGAAGCATTTAGCAATGTGCTCCTCAAGCTAGTTAACCCCAGAAGCAATTGACGATATATCCTCCAAACTAGCAAACCCCAAAAGCAGTTGACGATATGCTCCTCAGGCTAGCCAATCCTAGAAGAAGTTGGTGATGCACCCTTCAACCTAGTCAACCTCAAAAGTAGTTAATGCGCACTCTTTCATACTAGTCAACCCCAAAAGCAATTGACGATACGATTCTCAAAGCTATGCCCAACACTATAAGCTATTAGTGACACTACCAAAACTAATGAAGTTATCGTCCACACCTTATTGGCTATGAAAATATTTTAAAATTAATGAAGTTATCATCTACTCCGTATGACTATGAAAATACTTTAAAATCAAAGAAGTTATCACCTACGCTTTATTGGCTAACAAAAACACTCCAACTCAATAATGAAGTTATCACTTATATCTTATTGACTATGAAAATACTTCAAAACCCAAATAAGTTATTATCTACACCTTATTAGCTAATGAAAATATCTTAAATAACAAAGTTATCGCCAATACTCAAAACTATTGAAAATACTTTGAATTTCTTCCATTCCTTTTCATATCCCATTGGACGATGTCATCAACACCTGTCGAAGACCAAGTCGATTGGAGTCAGACACTATGTGGTCCAGTATAAGGGGAGTGGAGTAGCAGCACACATCGATGCTTCTTCTCCACTCTTTCCCTTTTCCTTTTTTTTATATTTTTATATTTTTATTTCGAAATTTATTGTAAAGTAAGAGCATAACCTTACTTAAGTCATATACTATCTTTCTTAATCAATCAAATAATATTTTTTTTCTTTTTTTACATCTCTATTTTACTAACTAGGTTTCTCACTTTAAGAAGTTTCTAACAATCATTAGGATAATTAATAATAAAGACTTGGGCATATTGGAAGTCATATTCTCATAACACTTGATAGTGCATTTTAAATCAAAATAAATCTTGATTTGTGATTCAAGGTCACTCCTCAAGGTCTCTACTATCTCGGGTGATCAACTTCGATCCCGCAATATTCAAAAAAAAATTAACTGACATAAGCATAAAATTATCGATAACACTTTAAGTTTAATTAACCAAGCAAAAAGACCATCAATTATCAAATTAAGAATGATTAGCATAAGATAAGGCCGCTAACATTCTTTCAAATCATAATTAAACTAATGCAAACTTGAATTTTTTTAGTCAATCAGTCAAACATCATATTCAAAAGAAATTAACTAACAAAACCACAAAGTTTTCAAGGACACTTTAAATTCAATCAACAACAAGCCAAAAAGGTCATCAATTATCAAATTGAGAATGATTAGTATAAGTCAAAATTGCTAATTATTCTCTCAAATCAAATTGAACTAAGCCAGATTTAAACTCGTTTAATCAATTAGTCAAATGTTGTTTCGCAAAAAAATTATTGATATAAGTATAAAGTCATCAGTAACACTTCAAACTTTACTAGCACAAGTATACAGCTAATGGTAACACTTTAAAACTAATTGACAATAAGCTATAAAACCATCAATTATTAAATCAATGACAATTGCATAAGTCATAGCTACTAATTACTCTCTCAAATCAAACCGAATTAAGCCAAACTTGAACTCACTTAGTCAATCAGCCAAGCATCATATTCGAAGAAAATTAATAGACAATAAGCATAAAGCCATCAGTAACACTTTAAGCTCAATTGACATAAGTATAAAACCATCAATGGCATTTCAAATTAAATCGAACAACAATAAAAAAAAGTTGTTAATTATTGAATAAAAAATAATTAACATAAGCTAAGGATGTTGATATTTTTTAAATCAAACCAAAATAAGGCAAATTTGAACTCACTCAGTCAGTCAATCAAACATCATATTCAAAAAAGATTTCAGTACACGCATAAAGTCATTAGTGATGCTTCAAACTTTACCAATAAAAGCATAAAGTCATCGATGATAGTTCAAATACAATTTATAATAAGCCAAAAAAGTCATTGATTATCAAATAAAAAATAATTAGCATAAGCTAATACCACTAATCATTATCCAAAATCAAAGACTAAAAGAAGTCAATCAATAATAAATAAAAAGTCATTTGTGATACTTCAAACCCTAATAAAGTTAACTAGCATAAGCCAAGGCAACTAGTCATACTCCAAAATCAAGCAAAACAATATTCATTAAAGATCAAACCAAGCACTCATTCAAATCAAGTTCCACTTGGTTAAGTGCAAGAAAGTGGGATAATGGTGAGCATCAAACCTTTCTTATTCCTTTTCTTACTTAATACTCTTTATGATGATGAATTTAAATTCATTAAAATTGTTAGGGGGGGGGTAACTTTTCTTAAATCATGTGTCCTTTAAATTAATCAAATTGTGCTTTTTGATTCTTGTGAATCTACATTATTAGCTAGATTTTTTATTTTAAGAGGTTTTTAATGATTATTAGGATAATTAATAATAAAAGATTGCACCTATTTGAAGTTATATTCCTACAATACTTGATTATGCATCCAAACTTGTTTACCTTCTTTGTTTTGATGATAAGCAAATCATATTTAATGCCTAGTTGAGTTGTATTATTTTTTAGCTAAAGTACATTAAAGCTCTTAAGGTACATTCTTAAAGCTTCAAAGAAAAGGAAGCACGATGGTGAATTGGTGGGTGTGACTTAAAGAAATCAAAGGATGTCTTGCAAGTGGCTTGAAGGTGCCTATGATAACTTGAAGATTTAAGGATGATATAGATTTAGCCAATGAAACTCAAAAACCCGCATCGAATAGGTTTAGATTTTTTTATTTTAGTCAAGTCAAAAACTTATTTTGTGATTATTTATTTAGAGCATTTTGTCACGTTAGATTTTGCAGAAAGCTTTTAACATAGCTTTTCTGATAGAACCAAACATTTACTTGGCTTATCAGACAACCAATTGTATTAGACATAAGATTCAAACTTTTGACCTAAGTAGAACTAGATGACCAGTTGAAAAATTAGACAACTGAGAAAAAGGACCAGTCCCGGTTAATCAGAATAGGATTACCAGTTGGAAACTAGACAACCAATAGAATGGATTTGTCAGTTCTAGTTGACTAGAACTGGTTGACCAGTTGTCCAAGAGGTCGGCTAGTTTGGATTTTTGGTATAATTAATAGCTAGCTTTTTTTTTTATTAGAGTGAAACTAGTTACAGGATTTTACCCCTAACAGTTAATCTCTACCCATAAGGTATAAATAGGCTAGGATAAGCTTCTCTAAATAACTTTTACAAACTTCTAATTGTTTCTTGAGAAGAGAATAAAGCTTTTCTTGCCTTCTATTCCTTAAATGCTCTAAGTATTCAATTCCAAAGTAAATTTTAATTGCCCTTGAGCTCAATCTTGTGAGAATTTACAGTAAGCCCAAATTATAATATTTTCTATCTACTTCCACTTGTAATTCACTCTAAGGGTATTGAGAGTGATTGAGAGATTAAAACTCCGTTGAGGAGTGTATTTTGCCAATTGGAGCAAAATCAAGTGTATGGGGTTGGTTTTACAAACAAAGTGATACTCTAGTTGAGAGTTTAAGCCTTCAAAAATGAGGCAAGAGTCATAGAATAGGAGCATTTTGTCTCCAAATCACGTAAATTGCAGTAATTTTTTTTCCTTTCTCTATTTACATTATATCTCTCATGGTTTACTTGGTAATTATATAGTTTTTTTTTGGAGGATTGAATTGAGTATTAAATTTGCACAAAATCATTATTTGTATTACAAAACCTATTTCATTAGTGATACTTCAGACTCTAATGGGGTTGGCTAACATAAGCCAAGGTAATCAATCATACTCTAAAATCAAGCAAAGTTTCAATATAGTTAAGGATCAAACCAAGCACCCATTCGAGTCAAGTTCACTCGATCAAGTGTAACGAAGTGGGACAACGCCAAGCATCAAACTTTCTCATTCCTTTTCTCACTTTATACTCTTTATGATTATGAATTTAAATTTGTTAAAATTGTCAAGGGAGGGTATAACCTTTCTTAAATCATGTGCCCTTCTTTAAATTGATCAAATTATGTTTTTCTTTTCTTGTCTCTTTATTTTATTAGCTAAATTTCTTACTTTAAGAGGTTTTTAATGATTATTAGAATAATTAATAATGGGATATTGTGTCTGTTTGAAGTTATATTTTCACAATATTTGATTGTGTACTTAAACCTATTTACCTTCTTAGTTTTGATAATGAGCAAACCATATTTAATGCCTATTTAAGTTATATTACTTTTTAGCCAAAGTACATTAAAGTTCTTAAAGGTAGGTTTGAAAGCTTCAAAGAAAAGGAAGTGAGATGGTAGATCGGCAAGCGTGACTTGAAGAAATCAAAGAATGACTTGAAAGTGGCTTAAAGATGCCTCATCAACTTGGAGATTCAAGGATGATATGAATTTAGCCAAAAAAACTCAAGAACCCAGTATTGACTAGTTTTAGATTATTTTTTTTACTTGAGTCAAAAATTTGTCTTGAGATTTTTTATTTAGAGTATTTTGTCACATTAAATTTTGCAAGAAGCTCTTAATATAGTTTTTCTAAAAGAACTAGATGTCCACTTGGCTTAACAAATAATTAGTTGTATTAGATAGAAGATTCAAACTTTTGAGCTAAGAAAAATTAGACGATAATTTGAGGAATCGGATGACCAACAAAAAGGACAAGTATTAGTTCATCAGAACTGGATAACTGGCTAGGAATTGAATGATCAGCAAAATGGATCTATTAGTTCTGGTTAACTAGAACTGATCAACCAGTTATGCGAACGGTCTACCGATTCTGATTTCTGCACAACTAATGGCTTTTTTTTTTATCATTAGAGCAAAGCTAGTTACAGAATTACACGCCCAATAGTTAATTTTGATCCATAAGATATAAATATGTTAGGATGGGCTTCTCTAAAAAACTTTTACAAACTTCTAACCTTTTCTTGAGAAAAGATTAAAGCCCTTCTAACCTTCTATCCCTTAAACGCTCTAAGGCTTCAATTCCAAATCAAATTTTTATTACTCTTGAGTTCAATCTAGTGAAAATTTGTAATGATGTCAAATTATAATATTTTCTATCTGTTTTCACTTGTAATTCACTCCAAAGGTGTTTGGAGTGACTGAGAGATTGAAACTCCAATGAGGAGTGTATCTTGCCAGTTGAAGTAAGATTAAGTGTATGAGATTTGTTTCATCAACGAATCGATACTCTAGTGGAGAATTCAACTTCTCAAAAATGAGACAAGGGTTGTGAAGTATGAGTGATTGGTTTCCGAACTACGTAAATCATAGTGTATTTTTTTCTTTCTTTATTTACATTATAGCATTCATGTTTTACTTGATAATCGTATAGTTTTCTTTCCTTGAATTGAATTAAATATCGAATTTGCACAAAATAATAATTTGTATTATAAAACCTAATTCATCCCTTCTTTTAGAACTTATTATTTTGAGACTATTTTTCAAATCTCTTAGGTATTTTCGGATGATCAATCATACCTCTCCGCATGTACCTTTAGGAGTAGAGAGGAAAAGTGAAATTTAGATCAGGCTAAATCAGATAAATAATTAAGAAGGGAAAAAGAAATTTTTTTTTTTTTTGGACTGCATTAAGAGAACAAGTCTAACGAAATTAGGGACTTCGGTTCACCTATATTACAAAAAAATGTGTCTGTAATTTATCTAAGGTGAATTGCAATCTAAAATCCACAAATTCTTACGCAAAGAAGTGAATACGGCTATCAAGTCAAGTCAGTACTTGGTATATTCTAATATATTTGCATTAATATATTTAATGACATTTTGCCATTTTCTAATTATTTTTGAAGCCCTCTCCGCTGACAAAAATGTGTGCAATATATTACCAGTAAATCGCATTATCCTTTTAGAAAATTTGTGAAATTACATATTACGTTTTGTAATTCAAAAAAATATATACACCGCTTTGGAATCTTCTACGATACATGAAACACTAGTTTTCCTCTTTCACATTCTATTTTTGGTAATTAGTTTTGCTTCACATTTTCTTAGCGCCAAAAAACTCATTTCGGACCCGAATAAATCTAATTTAATTTCCAAGTCAATCTCAACAATCGAAAATTTGATTATTGAAAAAGTTATCGTGCGGTTTATTGTTAACTGTCAGATTATTGAAAAGGTCAATCTCACATTTATTTTTGAAAAAGTGTAAGCAAGAATTAGTATGAGAAACACAATCCTAGTCATTTTTTTTCTTCGTTTCAATTGTAGGTTTGATAAACACACAAAAATACCCTTAAACTCGGTTAAAACTTAATGTGTTCATAGATCATAATAAAACTTGTATCATGTCTACTCTCAAAAAAAAAAAAAAAAAAAGAGTTGTATCATGCGTCCCAAATTTAAAGGTCTGATAACCTTATCTAATAAAGAGTTTATGTAAACTTATCCAAATCAGCTTATTAGCCAGGAAATCAAGATTGCTACGAGATTTTAAATCCTTCTACAAGTCGGATCAGACATGTGACAGAAGCAGGAGACTGGCGACCCGCCACAGCAGTTAGCAACCAACGTTGGGGAGATCGATCCCCGATAGGGATCATAGGTGACCAGTCTTGGTGATTTACAGGTGACAACGACTGACATCAAATTTTGATGAGAGAAGGACAATCGTCAATTCGCATGAGTTTTGTATTTGCTGAAAAATTTTGATGAGAGAAATTAATAAAGAGTTTTGATGCTTTTTTTTGATGAAACGTAACGAGGCATTGCACGAGACGAGAACGACGGATCACACACCATTCTTCCTTCATCAATTCAAGGAGAAAAGTAAAATTTTAACACAGAGTATTAAAATTGTTAAAGGATTGGTGGTTCATATAAAAGAAAAATTAATGAAACGTAGATAAAGCAATTAACGGTGGTATTATCTGAAACTTAGGAAGATTGTCTTCTAATACGGTGATAATTGTGACAAATGATACTTCTAAACATAGCAAAAATCAGTATTTTTGCTTAATGAATTTTAGATTCGAGTAGATCTTAAATGTTTGATTCAAAAAAGATCGGTTTACTTTTTATGAGTAGAATAAGAAAGAATATAATGTTCGATTAAATGATAATTCGACTTATGATATCACTATTGTAAGAACAATCAAAGTCTAAATATTTGATTGAGCAGTCTGTACTCTAACTTAGGATAGATTTTGGTCATAGACAGCATTCATAGATTTTTCGAAAGACTTTGAGAAATATAAGATTGTAGACATAAAAAGCAGATTCAATGTTAGCTCAAGTTCACATCTTATAATTAGCTGAAAAAGCTAGTAGTTTAGGGGAAATGAGCTAGATGAGAGATGACAGTTGAAGTTTCATGATGATGGCACGTTTGAATTCAAGTTAAAATAGAGATTGTTAAATTTGGATATCTCAAACTCATATTAAAGTTTGAGTTAGACTATAAATCAAAAGTTAAATTTGGATTTGTATCTAATTTTTAATGCCTATTATGTAATACTAAAAGTTGTAATCAAAGTATGATGTTTAAATACTCTAGTAATATATAGAATTTAAGAGTGTTGTGTTAAACTAGATTGAAATAAGGAGAGAGAAAAATAAAGAGAATAAAAAAAAACAGAGAGAGAGCATCAACTTTCGTGAGTAGATCTTTCTGATACTTATTGATGGTCTCTCATTATGCTTACTCATGGTACTCTCTTGGAGATTCTCTCTGACTGTGAAGATATCATTAAGACTTGATGAAGAGTTTAGTTGGAGAAAAAGAGCGGTGTCTTTCTTGTAAACTCTTGTAAAATCTGTTGATAGTGAATCTGTCGCTTTTCCTATGGATGTATCTCGATTTTGGGTGAACTATACAAATTATTGTGTTTGTTCTTATTTTTTATTTCATCTTATATTACTTATTTTTTCTTATATTATTTGCAAATAAGATCTGGTCATTCTCAATATGGCTATTATGCCAACAAAGATCCAACAAACAAGAGAGAGCAGAGAGGGGAATCAGGGAGATGGTATGCAGAAAAGAAATGTAGAGATAGTACCAAAAATAAAGAAGAGTGCACAAACACAATAGACCGAACATAGGAGCTCAAGAAGCAGAAGATAAAATAAGAGCTTTACCCCTTTTTTTTCATGCTATTGTTGTTCTTCTCTCTTCCTCCTTTGTTTCTTTTCTTCTCTGTGAGCTCACATTTCATGTCAACCTTCTCCACAATCTTGCATATTGGCCCATAGCGCTGCTCCGGCCTACTTTGGCTCCATGCATGTGTCATGGCCTATTCATGCCTGCAAGCCTCTAACCTCCTACCTACCACCAACTTGTACTTACGCCAACTAGTTGCACACCATGGCCATGTACACCAAAGCCACTAGGTAACCACTCTCAACATCCCTACGCATGCAAGCTTGTGCCCATACTCTGACTCTACTGCTCACCTCTATTTGAACTCATAAAGTTATCATCTACGTTTCATTGATTATGAAAATACTTCAAATTGATAAAATTATCACCTACACCTCATGGGCTATGGAAATACTTCAAACTCATGAAGTTATTATTTATGCCTCATCGGCTATGGAAATACTTCAAACACATAAAGTTATTATCTATGTCTCATTGGATATGAAAACACTTTAAGCTCATGAAGTTATCACTTATACTTTATTACTATGAAAATACTTCGAACTCATAACACTTCAAACTTATGAAGTTATTGTATACACCTTATTGACTATGAAAACACTTCAAATTCAAGAAATTATCACTTATGCCTCATTGATTATAAAAATACTTCAAACTAATAAAGTTATTACCTATATATCATTGGCTATAGAAATAATTTAAACTAATGAAGTTATCACCAATACCTCATTAACTATAGAAATAATTCAAACTAATGGAATTATTAGCAACACCTTATTGGCTAACGAAAATATTTCAAGCCAAATGAAAGTTATCACCAATACTCGTTGGCTATGAAAGTACTTCAAACTAATAAAACTATCACCTAGACCTCATTGACTATAGAAATAATTCAAACTCATAAAGTTATCACCAACATCTTATTAGCTTATAGAAACACTTCAGACTAAATGAAATTATCACCAACGTCTCATTAGCAAATGAAAATATTTTAAACCAAATGAAATTATCACTAATACCTTATTGATTAATAAAAATACTTCAAATCAAGAAGTTATCACCAACACTTTATTGGCTAATAGAAATACTTCAACCAAAAGAAATTATCATCAATGCTTAGGCCATTGGGGATACTTCATCCCATTCTCTTTCCATGTTCCATCGGATAATGCCACCAAGCCAAGCCATCAGCATCCACCGAAGATTAAGTCAAGTTTCCTTTGAGTCAAACTTCATAAGGTCCAACACACAGGAGTGGGATAGTAGTATACATCAGAGCTTCTTTCTCACTCCTTCCTTGTTTTTTATTTATTATGTTCTTCCATAATTTTATATTGAAACTCATTGTAAAGTAAAATTATATTCTTTTTTAAGTCATGTACCATTTCTTAAAATTAATCAAGTACTTTTCTTTTTCTCCTTTGTACCTATTTTATTAGCTAGGTTTATTACTTTAAGATGTTCTTGATAATTATCGAGGTAATTCAAAAGAAGAGCTTATACCTATAGGAAGTCAATATCTCCACACTATCTAATAGCACATTTTAAATCAAAGAACTTTAATTTATAATTTGAGATCACTTTTTGGGATCTCTGAAATTTAATCAAAATTTAATCAAATATAGGCCTCAGTTGGACCTCAATTAGACTGAAATCGCGATTAAATTCGATCAAAAATTGGGTTTAATTTGTACTTGAGTCATTGAAAAATTTGAGCTTAAATCAAAGCAGACTAATTGGGTTAGATATTTAGACCAAAATTAAGACCAAAATTCATCAAATATCTAGGCTAAAATAACAATTATAAAATCTTTGCAAATAGACCTCTAACTGGACTTTTCTTGCGAATAAGTTCGTGAGATGAAAATTTTGTGACAAAAGCCTTTTAAAATTTTGAAATTTCAAATTGATACCTGTAAAACCAAGGATCTACGAATAAACCCATTAAAATTTTATATTTGCAAATAAATTCCTAAAATTTCTAAGTTTCACAAATAAACTTCTAAAATTTCTAATCTTTATAAATAAGTCTCTCTAAAATTTTTATTTACAAATAAGTCTAACTTTTATTCAAAATAAGATCCTAAAAATTTCAAATTTTATTCTTTTTGTAAAAAAAGGCCCTTGTAGTTTATAAAATTATATTTTAGTCCAAATTTTTTGAAATATTTGCAAATAACCTCTTGAAAATTCAGTATCCAAAAATGGTACAAAATTTGAATTTCTTCATTAGGAAAACAAAGCCCAATTAATAAATTGCATGTTATTCACAAAAATAGAAATACAATCCATCACAAACCAAAATATTCCATAACAAGTCAATCACAAGATTTTGAAAATTCAATCAAATACAATCTCATTACAAATTGGGATTCAACATTATTCCAAATTGGGCTAATCAAAGATTTAATTTCGATCCTCTTCAAAGCCTATAAAAAGAGTCGAAGACCTGCACAGAGAATGGGAGATAGACCAGTAGTCGAAGAAAGAGAGAAAATAGGGGAAGATCAACTATGAATCAATCATAGGGAAGAAAGAGGAAAACACAATAAGGTGAATTCTTATGTGATTATCATTTTATTCTCTTCCACCCTTCTGCCTTTCTCCCTTATTTCCTGTTCCTACCCACACAGCTATACTTCTACCTCTCCCTACTCCTTTACTGTCAACCGCCTCCTCACCACCCTGTGCAGTCCCGAGTAGCCTCCTTGCATCAATGAAGCCATCTTCACCGTGCACCACTGCCCCTGCTTGCCACGCCTCACCATGGCCCTGCCCCCTTGCACCACAGTCATCCCCCTGATGCTCCTGAACCGAGCTATACCCATGCCTCCAACCCGCTCAACCTGCACCTCCAGCCCATGTTGGCCAATGCTGCACTCTCCCCTCTAGCCTTATTTCAGGCAATTCTTGCCACCCTCAATGGCTATGTTGACTTAGTTGTGTCTCAAATCTGAATTTTTCGAAGAGTCATAATTAAATTAGAATTCATATTAGGAAGTAATTTAGTGAATCTAATATTTCTCTGAATTTTTCTCCTACTAGAAGACTTGGATTAGTGGAATTCTTATTTGAGTCAGACTCCTATTTTGGCTCAAACTCAGTTAGGTTATATCTATAAATACTTTATTCATCTAAGAGTTTCAGTACAGTGAAATAGAGAGACATAGATTAAAACTCTCAAAACATCTAGTGATGGTTAGGCTACTTAGTCTCTTATGAGAGTTGGTGATATTGAAGTTTTACTTCTATCATTGTAATCTCCTCTTCCTTCTCATTAATATAATATTCTCAGGATCACCTTCGTCCATGGAGTAGATCGTAAACCGAACCACGTAAATCTCTTGTATGCTATTTTTTTTCTTCTTTTCTTTTCTTCTTCTACATCGTGAATTATGATAAATATCGATATTTAGTACAATAAACTGGTATCAGAGTTTGGTTCAATATGTCCACTCTAAAGTTTGATGTAGAGAAATTCAATGAAAAGTAAGGGTTTCCTATTTGGCAAGAGTTTGTGTAATTCTCACTTAACAAGGGTTTAAAAATACATTAGAGGATGGCAAGCCTAAAGATGTCACCAAAAGTGTCTGAAAAAATCAAAAGGCTAGTGCAAATAGCACAATTATTCTTAATCTCACTAGTGAGGTACTCTATTTGTCTTTTGATGAAACATCACCTTCAGAGCTATGGAAAAAATTGGAGAAATAATATATGAGTAAGTCTATCTCAAATTGAGTTTATTTAAAATAAAAACTTTTCAATTTTTGAATGAGAGAAGGTATGAATATAGTTAATTATCTTAATATTTTCAATAAACTAGTCTCTCAATTATTAAGCATTGATGTTAAAAATGAAAATGAAGACAAGGTAATCATTTTATTATTGTCTCTACCTCTTTCTTTTGAGAATCGGAAGACTACTCTCATGTATGGTAAGGATTTAAAATTTGATGATATTTTTGCTACTCTTCTATCTAATGAATATTTAAAAAAGATTGAAGGGGATGGGTCACACTCAGAAACATTGATTGTCAGAGGTCATACCAAAGAAAGATCAAAGACATGTCATTCTAGATTCAAATCTAAAGGAAAAAATTACAGGTATTGTAAGAAAATGGGACATGTAATTGAATAGTGTTGGAAGCTCAAAGTAAAGAAAGAGAAAGAATCTCATTCTAAAGAGCAAGCTAAAGAATAAGTGTCAGTTGCTAAAGGGAGTTATGATGATGATTATGGTAATGTTCTCTCTATTAGTTATGATTTTGATTATTATTATGATCATTGGATTCTTGATTCTGGTTGTTCTTACCCTATGTGTCCCAATACGGATTGGTTTGAAGACTAAAAGTTTTATGATGGTGGTTTAGTTTTGATGGGTAATAACAATCCATGCAAAACTATTAGAATTAGATCAATCAACATTAAGATGTTTGATAATATTATGAGGACTCTTACTGATATTAGATATATTCCTAATTTGAAAAGAAATTTGATCTCTTTGGGTGCTTTGGATTATACTGATTATAAGTATTCTACTAAAGGTGGAGTTCTTAAGGTTATTAAAAGCTCATTGATAGTAATGAAGGGCCTAAAACATAAAAATTTGTATGAGTTAAAAGGAAAAACCTTTGAAGGTGGAGCAACAATTTCTCAAGTTTCTTCTGATATGACCCACTTATAGTATATGTGTCTCGGTCATATAAGTGAGTAAGGTTTAACTGAGCTCAATAAAAGAAAATTATTAAAAGGCTTTAACTAATGCAAATTAGATTTCTGTGAGCATTGTCTTTATGGTAAATAGTCCAAGATAAAGTTTAACACCAATATTCATTGCACTAAAGGTTTAATTGATTATATTCATTCTAATATATGGTGCTCTCCTATTCCATCAAAATCTAATGCTCATTATTTTATTTATTTTATTACTGATTTTTCTAAAAAAAGTGTGAATTTATTTTTTGCATCACAAAATCGAAGTGTTTTCTATTTTCAAATAATAGAAAACTTTAATTGAAAAAAGGACTGGCAGAAAAATTAAATACCTCAGAAGTGATAATGACGGAGAGTAAAAATCAATAGAGTTTCTCAAATTTTATGAAGATTAAGGTCTCAACACTACATTACCATACCAGAAAAATCTCAATAAAATGGTATGACTGAAACGATAAACAAAACGTTGTTAGAAAAAAATGTAGTATGCTAAGTACAACTAATCTTGGTAAGGATTTTTGAGCAGAAGCAGTCAATATAGCATGTTTCATTGTGAATCGCTCCCCTCAGATAGCCATTGATTATAAAACTCCTGAAGAGGTATAGACTAGTGAACTTGCAAATTATTCTTTTTTAAGGATTTTTGGTTGCCCTACTTATATGCATGTCATCAATGATAAGTTAGATGCACATTTCAAAAATATATTTTTCTCGATTATGCCAAAGGTGTTAAGATTATCATTTGTGGGATTTTACTATTTCTAATGTAATTATTGAGAGAGATATAGTATTTCATGAAAGTGTTACGTTAAAATCTCTCAAGAAAGGTCCCAGTGATATAATGCAAGTGGAGGTGGAGCATGTAGTTTCTTTAGAAGAAGATATTCAAGGTATGCTAAACTCTCAAAAAAATTCTAAGAATCAAATTAAAATTTTTGAGAAGACTCCACTTTGAATATCTCAAAGAAACATAAAGTCACCCGAAAGGTATGGTTTTGAAGATATGGTAGCTTTTATTTTATTTACTGACAATGGAGATCTTTCTTCCTATAAAGAAGCAATATAAGATAAGAATTCTTTTCAGTGGCAAGTTGCTATGAATGAAGAAATAGATTCCCTTCAAAAAAATCATACTTGGGACTTGGTGAAATTACCATAAGTTAAAAGAGCAATTGGTTGCAAGTGGGTATTTCAAAAAAAAGAGGATTTCTCTGAGATAGATGATATTAAATTCAAGGCTCGTTTAGTTGCAAAAGGATATTCACAAAAGGAAGATGTTGACTTTAATAAATTTTTTTCTCCTATGGTTAAACACATCTACTTGCTTTAGTTATTTTTCATAATCTTGAGTTAGAACAACTTGATGTCAAAACTGCCTTTTGCATGGAGAATTAGAAGAATAGATTTTTATGCAACAGCTTAAAGGGCTCATCCAAGAAGGTAATAAAAATTATGTATGTAAGTTCAATAAATCACTTTATAGTTTGAAACAGTCTCCAAGGGAATGGTATAAAATATTCTCGGCATGGAGATTGATCAAGATTAAAAGCATAGCAAGTTTTGGCTCAAACAGAGCGAGTATCTCGAGAAGATTATTTTTCATTTTCCTATACAAAATTCAAAACCTGTTAGTACTCTTTTGGCATCCCACTTCAAACTTTCAGCTCAACTATGTCCTTCTACAGATGAGGAGTATGCATACATGGAGAACATTTCATTCTCAAGTGTTGTTGAAATTTTAATGTATACTATAGTATGCATAAATTTTGATATTGCATAAAAGTTAGCGTTGTTAGTCGTTACATAACAAATATAGGAAAAGAGTATTGGCAAGTTGTGAAGTGATTATTAAGATATATTAAAGGTGCTCTTAATATTAGCTTATGCTTTGACAGGAACATAATTCAAGAGGTCAAAAGTATTAGTTACATCGATTCAAACTATGCTGGAGACTTTGATCGACGATGATCTCTCATTAGTCATCTTTTCATTCTTTGTGATGGTCCTATTAGTTAGAGGTGTATCTTGCAATCAATTGTGATATTATCTATAATAGAGTCTGAGTATATGGCAGCTATAGAAGCAATCAAAGAAGCTCTATGGCTAAAAGGATTGGCAAGTGAAGTTGATTTTTTTCAATGTGTTCTTCCTATTTTTTTTACGATAGTCAAAACACCATACATCTTATAAAGACCCAAATGTACCACTCTAGATCAAAGTATATAAATATTTGATTTCACTTTATTCAGGACATTATTGAAGACAGTGAGATTTCTTTATAGAAAAGTTATGCTTAAGAAATCCTACAGATATATTGACGAAGGTGATTCCGATTGACAAGTTCAAGCTTTGTTTGGACTTGATTAATGTTCAAGATCGTTGATCTTGCCCTATAAGGCAATGATAAAGGCATCTGTTGAAGATTCAAATTCAAAGAAGAAGAGGATTCAAGTTAATGTGGAGATTGTTGATTTAGTTGTGTCTCAAATCCAAATTTTTCGGAGTCCTAATTAAATTAGAATTTATGTTAGGAAGTAATTTAGTGAGCCTAATCCTTCTCTAAATTTATCACCTACTAAAAAACTTGGATTAGTGAAATTCTTATTTGAGTCAGTTTCCTACTTTGACTCAAATTTAGTTAAACTACATCTATAAATACCTTATTCATCTAAGGGTTTCAGTACAGTGAAATAGAGAGACATAAATCAAAACTCTCAAAACATATGTGATAGCTAGGCTACTTAGTCTCTTGTGAGAGTTGGTGATATTAGGGTTTCACCTCCATCATTGTAATATCCTCTTCCTTCTTATAAATATAATATCCTCCGAATCGCCTTCGCCCATGGAGTAGGTCATAGACCGAACCACGTAAATTTCTTATGTGTTATTTTTTTCTTATTTTCTTTTCTTTTTCTACATCGTAAATTGTGATAGATATCGATATTTAGCATAATATGGCTACCCACCGCTAGTCAGAACATGATCTGGCCATATATCACTAGATAAGGCTTGAGCTCAGGCGCAAGGAAGAAGGAGATGGCCACAAATCCAAATGAGGAGGATGGAGTTCTCCACGAGTTGGAAGAAACAAAAGCTTAAGACCAGAAAGAAGTCTTGGTGGAGAAGAAGGGATAAAGGAGTGATCAGATTCAATGAGGATCACAAGCATGGAAGAAGAAGATAAGATGAAAGGAGAAAAGAAAAATGTAGGAAGAAAATAGAGGAGAAGGAAAAATAGGGAAGATATAAAAAAATTAAAAAATTAAAAAATTGTGGCCAGCAAAAAGGGTGTTAAAAAAATACAAAAAGGAGGGGGAGCCCACGTGGGATGGGTGAAGGAGAAGTTGGATTGGTAGGAAAATAAAGGAGATAGTGTTATATAGTGGAAGAAATGGAGAAGCAGCAAGTGAGTAAAAAAAAAAGTGAGTGGAGAACGGCTGCTAGCTAAAAAAAATAATAGAGGTTGTCTCAAAAAAAAAGGGCCCAACAGAGTTCTTATCTTATTTCTAGCACCATCACTTTTGTTACCATCAGTAGCTTTAGCATGTTGACAAAACTTCATTAAGACCATTGTGGCCACCTATGGTTTGCTGAAGATAGCGATGAAGACTGTAAAATTTTGACATCACTATGGCCACCCGCAACCTCTTGAAGATTGTGATGAAGATAACCAATTTATGACCCCGCTGCGACTACCTACAACTCCTTGAAGACAACGATAAAGATGGTGAACCTTTGACACCACTGCGGCCACTTGCAGCCCCTCGAAGATGGTGAATCCCCATCTCATTAAGCTAACCTTCGGACTTGCATCCAAGCTAGCCTTTGGATTCATACCTCAGCCAACTTTTGAGCTCGCATCTCAGCCAGCGTTCAGGCTCGCACCCAACTAACTTTTTCGCTCACACCCAGTCAGCCTTCGGGCTCACACCCAGCCAGCCTTCGGGCTCACACCGTAGCCAGCCTTCGATCTTACACTCAATCAACCTTCAGGTTCACACTTAGCTAACCTTCAGGCTAGCACTTAGCCAACTTTTGGGCTTACACTTAATCAACCTTCGAGCTCATACCTCAACTAACCTTCGGGCTCGCACTCAGCTAGCCTACGAGCTTCCACCCAAGCTAACCTTCAGTCTTTCACCTAGCCAGCCTTTAGACTTACATCTCAGCTAGTCTTCAGACTTACACCCAGCCAGCCTTCAAGTTTATACCTCAACCAACCTTTAAGCTTGCATCTCAGTTAGCCTTCGAGCTCATATCTCAGTCAGCCTTCGGGCTCGCACTTTACCAACCTTCAGACTTGTATCTCAATTAACCTTTGGACTCACATTCAAGCTAGTCTTTGGACTCACACTTAGCCAACATTCAAGCTCGTTTCTTAGTCAACCTTTGGGCTCACATTTTAGCTAATTTTCGAGTTCACATTCAAGCCAATTTTGAGCTTATACTTTAGCTGACCTTCAATCTCACATCCAGCCAATCTTTGGACTGGCATTGAGTTAGCTTTCAGACTCACACTCAAGCTAGCCTTTGAGCTCATACTCAGCCAACATTCAGCTCATCCAAGCCAGCCTCCAGGCTCACACTCAGCTAGCCTTTAGACTTGTATCTAAACTAATCTTTGGGCTCGTACTTCAATAAGCCTTTGGGCTCACACTTAGTCAACCTTCAGTTCGTATATAAGCCAACCTTCAGGCTCACACCTATCCAGCCTTCAAGCTCACACCTTAGCCAACCCTTTGGCTCTCATCTAAGCCAACCTTTGGGCTCACATCCAAGCTAGCCATTGGGCTTGCACTCTATTATCCTTCCAGCTCACATTCAAGTCAAGCTTTGGGCTCACACTTAGCTAACCTTAGAGCTCGCACTTAGCCAACCTTTGGGTTTTCATCCAAACTAGTATTTGGGCTTGCATCCAACCAACCTTCGGGCTCTAACCCAACCAACCTTCAGACTCGTACCTTAACCAATCTTCAAGCTTGCATCTAAGCTAGCCTTTGAGCTAGCATCCAAGCCAATCATCAAGCTCACACTCCATCAATCTCTAAGCTTGCAATTAGCTAGCCTTCAGGCTCACACTCAACCAACCTTCAAGTTTGCATCTAACCCAACCTTCAGGCTCACACTTAGCTAGCCTTTGAGCTCGCATCTCAATCAGCCTTTAAGCTCGCACTCAGCCAGTCTTCGAGCTCACATCTAAGCCAACCTTTGGGCTCGCACTTAGTCATCCTTCAGGTTTATATCTAGGCCAGTCTTCATGCTTGCATCCAATCCAGCCTTTGGGCTCACATTCAAGCCAGCCTTTGAGCTTTCACTTAGCCAACCTTTGGGCTCACACTTAGCCAAACTTTGGGCTTACATCCAAGCTAAACTTTAAACTCACACCCAAGCCAACCTTCGAGTTCACGCTCAGTCAATTTTCAGGCTCACACTTAGTCAATCTTCAGGTTTGCATCTAAATCACTCTTCAAACTTGCACCAATCAGCCCTCGAGCTCACGCCTCTAAGCAAAATTTTGAGCTTGCAAACTAAGCCCACCCTCAGATTCACATATTTTAAGACTGGGCCACGGGTCTGCCTAAAATTATCACAAATAATCGAGGACTTTCAAATCAAACTAATTAATATGAAGTAATTCGATCATATTGAAATTGAACTCAATCAAAACAAATAGATAAAGACTAAGTTGACTTAAATGAATCTAAATTGGTCAAAAAAATGGACTAAATCCAAATTGAGTTGGACTCAAAGTCTATGCTAAGTTAATCCAAATTAAATTAGTTCAGACCCATTCCTAATTAGGTTCAAGTTGGATCAATTCAAAATCAAGTTAAATCGAGATTGAACTAAACTCAAAGTCAAGCTAGAACCAAGCCAAACCAAGCCTAAACTAAGACCAATTCAAACTGAATTGACTTGAACTTGAACTAAAGTCCATCAAGATGCAAATCTAGACTCGATAAAGGTCTAATACAAAGTCAAATTCGACTCAAGTTAAATAAAATTAAACTTAAACGTGAACTATATTAGTCTTGACAAAATTAAATAGGGTCAAAGTAAGTCTTACTAGGTGTATCGAACCCTCGATAATACTCCAAGGCCATGAACAAAGGATGATATTACCACCCTAACCTAAACTAGAATTATTTTAAATAGAACTAAATAATGTTAATTTGAGTCTCACTGGATATACTACAAAAGTTTTTAATGACACTTCAAAGCTATATCCAACCCCACAAGCCGTTGGTGATGCTATCAAATTAAAGAAGTTAATTGTCAACACGCTCCAAACTGTCGGTCACACTTTAAAGTTATACCCAACCCCATAAAAAGTTGGTGACATTGTCAAGTCAAAGAAGTTAATCGCAACACGCTTAAAGTTGTCAGCCATACTTTAAAGCTATACCCAACCCCCTAAGCAGTTGGTGATACTACCAAATCAGAGAAGTTAAATGCCAAGATGCTTAAAGCCATTGGCCATACTTTGAAGCTAATAAACCCAGAAGCATTTGACGATGCATTCTTCAAGCTAGTAAACCCCAGAAGTAGTTTATAATACACCCTTTTAAGTTAATCAACCCCAAAAGTAGTTGACAATATACTCCTTAAGCTAGTCAACTCCAGAAATAGTTAACAATGTGCCTCTTCAAGCAAGTCACCAGAAGCCATTGACGATGTGTCCTTTCAAGTTAGTCAACACCAAAAGCAATTGATGATGCAATTCTCAAAGTTATATCCAACCTTATAAGATGTTGGTGATGCTACCAAATTAAAAGGAGTTATCAACTATGCCTCATTGGCTATGGAAAAACTTCAAAAAAAAATAATGAAGTTATCACCTACATCTTATTGGTTATGAAAATACTTCAAATAAAGTTATTGCCTATACTTTATCATCTATGAAAATACTTCAAAAAAAATAAACAAAGTTATCGCCTATGCCTCATCGACTATGAAAATACTTTAAAAACCAAAGAAATTATCACCTACACCTTATTGGTTGTGGAAACAATTCAAGGTCAATAGACCTATTATCAATATTTTATTGGTTAATGAAAATACTTCAAACTACGAAATTATTGTTGATGCTCAAAGCTATTGGAAATATTTCAAACTTCTCACATTCTCTTCTATGTCCCATCGAACGATACCATCAACACCTACTAAAAACCAAGTTGACTTGCATCAGACACCACATGGTCTAGCTTGGGGGGGAGTGAGAATGCAGCACATATCAAATCTTCTTCTCCCTCTCCACTCTTTCTTTTTTTTTTTTATTTCTTTCATGTTTTCTATAATTTCACATTAAAGTTTATTGTAAAATGAGAATATACACTTACTTAAGCCACATACCATCTTTCTTAATTCAATCAGTCAAATGCTTTCTTTTTTTCTTTTTTGTATTTCTATTTTATTAATTAGGTTTCTCGTTTTAGGAGATTCTTGATAATTATTGGGATAATTAATAATAGGGACTTGCATTTGTTAAAAAATATATTCTATAATATCTAATAATATATTTTAAATTAAAATAAATTTTGATTTATGATTCGAAATCACTCCTAAAGTCTCCATTATCCTAGACTGTCAAAATCGATCCCATAGCCTCCAACACTGCCTTGTTCATGCACAGACACATCTCAAGAATTAACCACTCCTACACACTATTAATATCACCAACGCTGCCTTCCACTAGCCTCCAACATAGTTGTGAGCTACTGCAGCCACTAGTGACCCCCAATGCCTTTGTTGGAACCCTAATTGCACCTAACCAGCCGTTGATCACTCCTGTCAAGTTCTATTGCCCTCCATTTGTGCCACCTTGGGCCATGCCGAAGTAGCCCTTTCTGCCACCTTAGATAGCCTCTAGCTCAGGACCACCCACAAATGGCCTCCCCATTGTATGGTTACCACATGCAACCATGCCAAGCTCTGCCACTCATTATCGAGCCACCCTCCAAAAATTTATAGAGGATTTATCTTTATAAATAAACCCTACAATAAATTTTAAACTATAAGTTTAATATCAATATATTTATAAATAGACCTCTTAAAATTTTTATTTATAAATAAGTCTAAATTTTATAAAAAGACCTTGAAGATTTTAAAATTTAAAATTTTTAAATTACAAGTTTAATATTTATAAATTTATAAATAAACCCTTTAAATATTTTTATTTACAAATATTTCTAAATTTTATCATTTTCAAATAAAATTTTGCAAAAAGGATATTGAAGGTTTAAAAATTTTATAAATAAGTCTTTATAACTAATATTATAAAAAAGCTTTTAATCTTTTTAAAATTATAAATTAGTCCCTTGAAATAAACATTTTGCAAATAACCTCCTATATTTTGTGGCTTCATGGAATACTATAATCTCGAAATCTCTACAATTTCATCTAGCATATCTCATCTATATCCAAATTAAAATTTGAATATTTATGTGAGTAGATATGATCCAATTTCAATTTGGATATAGATGAAATATGATGGATGAAATTGTAGAGATTTTGAAATTATAATATTTCAAAAATCACAAAATATGGGGGTTATTTGCAGAATTTTTATTTTAACAGCTGATTTATAATTTTGGAAAATTATAATTTTTTTATAAAATTAGTTATAAGGACTTATTTATAAAATTTTAAAACCTTATAGGTATTTTTTTGTAAAATTTTATTTGAAAGATAATAAAATTTGAACTTATTTACAAAAAAAATATATTTGAGTAGTCTATTTATAAATTTATAAATATTAAACTTGTAATTTAAAATTTTATAAAGGATTTATTTGTAAAAATAAATATCGATAAAGTTTTATAACCCTCAAGTTTCTTGTTATAAAACTTTATTTAAAAATAATAAAATTTGGACTTATTTATAATAAAAGATTTTTGAGATGTCTATTTATAAATTTACAAACATTAAACTTGTAATTTAAAATTTGTTGGAGGGTTTATTTGTAAAAGCTTGGAAGAAAGAAAGGAGGATGAGAAGTTAATAAAAAAATATTTTTATAAACAAATAAAATAAAATAATTGAGGGTTTAAATAAAAATTTACAAAGGAAAAAAAGAGAATTTTTTTTCAAAATTTAAATTAAATTACAATCAGAGAATTGTAAGTAATAAATTTCAAAAGGAGTGAGTTATATATAAATACTGAAATTTCGAGGCTTGCTCATAAATAAAATAAATCTTAGGAGATTATAAATAAAAATCCTTAAAAAAAAAAAAAAAAAAAGAAATGTTGTTGTGAAAGAAAGAAAAAAAGGAAAATAAATAGAAGGAAAATCAAAAAAAATAAAAGAGAAGGTGAAAAAAGAAAAGAAGCGAGCAAAAACTGAAAAAAAAAAATAAGGAAAAATTTTCTTGCTAAAAAAAGGCTTTTATTTCTATTTGCATGTCACATGTTGATTATTATTTTCTAGCCTAAGGATTAACTTGAGGACTTCAACTTTCATTTTCTATCCTGAGGGTATTTTTGGGACTCCGATGGCCATGTATTTAGTCTAAGGACATTTCTTGAAATTCTAATCACCACCCATCAGACTAAGGGCATTCTTTTTCGGGATTTCGATCATCACTTTTTGGTCTAAATATACGGTAAAAAAAAAAAAAACAGTAACCGTGAAGAGGGCAAAGCTTCCAAAATAAAGTAATTTGAGAAAATGCAAAAAAAAAAAAAAAAAAAAAAAAGCTTTTAAAGGATGATAAACCTGGAAATGTAGCATACATGGGAGGCTCCAAACCCAGACGTCAAATAATAAATTTTAATGTCAACTATATTTGTCTCTTAAACATGTTTTACAGACATCAACATTGTAAGAAAGAAAATCAGTTGATCAAATATTGGATAGAAGCAAAAATAATTTGAAACATCAATAATATATTTGGATTGCATTGTTTGTGAAACACAATGGATGGTTTAATGACTTGAAAAGCGTGCAAAGTACGCGGATGGAGTTACGAGTCATTTGTATTTCATAAAAAATAAAATTTTATTTTTGAAAATTTTAATGTTATTTATGTTAGATGATGAATATGAGTTTGTTTGAATCCAATTTGACTGTCAATACTTTGATCAATTTTGGGCTAGAATTTCATGTGCGCAAGGTAGATAAACTCATGTTTTGAAATATAGGTTTTATTGTAGTAATATTTTTGAGAAAAAAAAAATTTATATGGAATGAAATAGCTTCTCCACTGCATCTCCATTCTATTTTATTTCGACAGGAAGATGGTTTAAATGTTTTTGATATTGCTCATTAACCCAGAAAAAGCAAGCAATAGTAAAACTAAATGCTCAGCAAGCTTTCAGTAACATATAAACTTGCTCCATAAATCTTGAAACTTGTGGTGCTTGAGGTGTCGTCAAGATTTTTGAACTACTCGTGTCATAACATTAGGGTTTACTCTTGTAAATAAATATAAAAAAAGAGATTCATGATTTGAAAAAAAAAAAAAAAAAAAAAAAAGGCCAAATATGTGACCCTCCGAAGATGGACAAAATTTCTGATGCACTTCATTTTAGGATCTATTGAGACGTCAAAATTTGAGTTAAACCGCTCCTTGGCCGGACTAATCAAATATTAACATGGGCCATATCAGTGATTTTTTTTTCTAATTTTATCATATTTTTGGAACTTATATATAATTGTTCCTACTTATTTTTTTTTTTTTGGCCAAATTGAAATTTTCCCGTCAAAAAATCAAAAATTAATGAATGGTCATTTTTTTTTTTTCCTAAATTGGTGTACGGAATGGATGGCTCAAATTGAGATTAGCAAACCCACCAATCGTTTTCTAATATTGAAGCCCTGTTTCAAAGGCCACAGTTAAGTTAGTTAGAAATGTCAGATTCTGACATTCGTCTACATAACATCCCTCTTCCCTCCTCCGTTCTCCTACTCCTGCTCACAATGGCTGCCACGAGGTCAGGCAATGTCTCCCTCCTCTTCATCACGTTCTCGTTCCTTCTCTTGCTCCTCGCCTCCCCGGCCGCTGCCGGAGTCTGTGTCCGCCGCACTTCCTCCAACGCCATCACCTTTCCCCCGCCCCGCCCGAAGATTCCCCTCAGCGACTTGAACCGCTTCTGCAATAAGACCGACTACCCTGCTCTCTGCCAAGCCACCGTCAACAAACACCTTCCCCCGAACGCGGGCAACGACCCCATTGCCATTCTCAAGGCCAATATCAACGGCACCCTCGACAAGCTCCACTACATGATAGGCGCCACTAAGAAGACCATCGCCGACGGATCGGTCGAAAATGCCGTCTCAAGGCTGCTCAACGTAATTCTCCATCGCTACTTGTATCGCTGTTAGAATCACGGCATGTATTTTGCAGACAGAATTGCCTTAACAGAAACAGGCGAGTGCTGCAGGAGTCGATCGCGGGTTTGTATGACAACATGGTCTACGACTACGAACGGGCGCTGGAGTCCGTGGCGAAGAAGGACATGAGCGAGGTGTATAGCCGAATCGACTCGTGCTTGTCCAGCGTCCAGACGGTGATCGACAGCTTTATCGACCCCTCGCTGGCGCCGAAGATACGGGTGTCGCCGCTGGTCGCCGATGATGAAGAGCTCCGGCAGATGGCCGTCAACTGCCTCGCCCTCGAGAAGGAGATCAAGTGATCATCGCCTCCCATTTGTTTGAATGCTATAATGATGGGTCTCTCTCTCTAAACATAGTTGGGGTGCCAGTTCTGTAGAGAAAATGAAGGTTACATATGTATAAGATGAGAATTGCGTTTGCGAATGTATGCGCTTGATCTTCGTTGCAAAATTTTCTATCAAATAAAAATAAATAAATGCTTATGTTTGATTTGCATTTTATATTGTACAAACCCTGATGTAGCAACCCGACATTGGCTCGCCTACAATCAGGTTTGAATTTGCATATGTTACCAAAGCGGTCTTGGTGTAATATATTATACAAGTTACTTTCAAAAAAAAAGAAATTTTATACAAGTAATGCAGGTTATGGCGGACACAATTCAATATTCAATATTGAATATTAAAACCATGAACACTTTCGTTTTTCGTCTTACCCCGGAAGCCTCGCAGGAGCTCCGCCCAAAGGGTTCCGGTCCGTTCCGCGCCCAATTCGGCTGCCGATCAGCCAAATCTCGCCCGGATCTTTAGTTTTCTGAGTAAAACTGACACATCTTATTAACCACTTTGACTTGGTATGGGCTGTTTAAGTGGTTGTAGATCATATCTGTTAATGTTTTAAATTTAGGATTAAACGCATATAATCCGTTGAAATTTTGACAAATTATTTGAAAACTTATTAAATTATATATTTATATTTTTAACTTATAAATTTATAAATAATTTCTTGCGATATTTACAAAATTATATATTTATTCTTTAAATTCAGAAAATCACTTATCTTTTTATATTACTGAATATATTATAAAAATCTCGTAATTTATTATTAAAATCAAGAATATTCGGATAATATATAATTTGACATCATTTCAGTTAAAATGAAAAGTCAAACACACCCCTAACTTGGTTAAAAATGATGTAACAAAGATCACAAGAAAACATGAAACCTAATTTTGATTTACATTAGATTCCAAATCTGATTTATATTGAACTCTAGTTTTATTTCAAATCAGATCAAGATATATTTAAATTAGACTAGAAGTAAAATTATTATTTTACATCTCAGATTAAAATTTAATATGAGATAAAATAAAACGGATTTAAATTAGGTCAAAAGCAAAATTATTATTTGACATTTCATGTTAAAATTTAATTTAAAATAAATCATTCAACTATATGAGAGAGAATTTTTTGCAATGACCACCTAACCAGCAAAGCCTATTCTAACCAGATCAAGAATTTTTTTCACTTCAGTCTAAATAACATCAAAAAATATATATTATCTAAATATTTTAAATTTTATTAGTAAACCTAAGTTTGAGAAAATTTTTGCAACATATCCATTAATTCAAAAAAATATATATAATTTTTAAGTTTAAAAGAGAAATAAGTAATTTGGTAAAATTTCAAGAAATTGTATGTAATTTTTTAACTTTTAGAAGAGAAATATGCAATTTGACAATATTTCAAGAAGTTATATGTAATTTTTAAATTTTGAAAAAAATATATATAATTTTATAAAATTTTAAGAAATTATATGTAATTGAATCTTAAATTTATTGAAGTTTAACTTAGGTCGCATTGCTGTTAATTTAGGAAATTTAGGAACTTTGTATGTTAAAAGATTATTATTTACTATTTATATAAAAGATATGAACTCTATGTATATAATAAACTAATAATATTAGGTGGTAGAAAATGATATTTAATGTTTGCATGTGGAACGAAGGTAGAAAATAAGCCATTTGATTGTGCATGTCAAATAAAGAGGAAACATGTGTCCATTGATCCGTTTAAGTAAGAATAAAAACATATAACCATTAGCTAAAATGTTTATATTCCATTACATGATTCATATTTCTTATTTTTGTTGTTATTTTTTTCCTAAATCACTTGGAAAATGTTTAGCTAATGCAGAAGTTACATTTGTTGTTACATTTGTTGTTCGTGTCTTCCAATTTGAAAGAAATCTCAAATTATAAGTCCAAAGACTATTTATAGTATGGGACCAACTATTACAAAATATTGAATCGTTAGTTCCTTATATTATTAAAAATTTACTATTTATTAAGTGTCAGTCTTTTTTAGCTACTCACTTTTAACATTTATCATATGAGCAATATCGTACTAGAATGTTTAGACCAGATAATAAATATACTTTGGTAGAATCAGTCGGGGAGGCCTGAGAGGCGGTGGTTTATCCTGTGGCGGATGTCAGCGGTTCGAGTCCGCTTATCTCCAGCCCGTGAACTTAGCTGATACTATGATAGCACCCAATTTTTCTAATCCGGTAGTTCGATCTATTCTTTCTCATTCATGGATGTTGATAAGATCCTTCCATTTAGCATTAGCAGCACCGCCGGATGGCATAGCCTTAACGTTAATGGCGAGGTTCAAACGAGGAAAGGCTTACGGTGGATACCTAGGCACCCAGAGACGAGGAAGGGCGTAGCAAGCTTCGGGGAGTTGAAAATAAGCATAGATCCGGAGATTCCCTGTTCAATTACTTCATGATAGAAGAAAAAATTATTAAATATATGATAATTGTCGAAAGATTACTCGATTTGTATCAAAGTTTAACATAATCATATGTATCATCTTTAATAAAAAAATTTTCTTCTATAATAATACATACATTTTATATCGAGTATTGTCATAATTGAATATTTAACCTATATTAACTAAACTCGATATCTTAATTACCTATTTTCCTATTGTATTTGATTCATAGATAGACAAAAAAAAATGTAATAAATAGCTTAGCGATTCCTACTTTTTCGGATGTCTCCGTTTTTAAATTGTTCTTTATGATTTTCGAAATCTAAATTACTAGCTAACTCAGATATAATTAAAATTTTTTTCTTGTGTTATATTTATTAAAGTTGTGACATTCTATACAGATACTACCATTTATTATTATTATTTTGAGTATGCTAATTTCTAAATAGAATCAATGTCTATGTCCAGGGGTTTTTTAGAATTAGAGTAGGTGAATTTTTCAATTTTTTTGTTTTCCTTTCACAATCTTTATCCTAATCACTGCTCCACTGCTCCCTCAGTGTCTCATTTGTTTCTCTTTGACATTATGTAAATACAGTATTCTGGCAATGACTTTTTACTACTGACAACATCCCCATATTCGACTCCTACACCTAGGGGTGTGCACTATTCGGTTTTAATCGAACCGAACCGACCGACCGAAACCGAATAACCAATTCGGTTCGAGTTATTCGGTTCTCGGTTCGGTTTCGGTTTTGAAAAAAAAAAAAACTTAAATTTCGGTTCGGTTTCGATTTCTGATTTTCGAAAACCGTAAAAACCGAACCGAACCGAATTATATATATACCTATATACTGCGGTTTTGGTTTTGGTTTTGGTCTAATCGGCTCAAACAGACCGCCTATATAATCTCCGTTTTCAGAGCGGTTCGCCACTTCGCCGACGCCTGCTATTCTGCAGCTACTAACCCTAACCCTAACCCTCTCGGCGCTCGCCGCTCTCGCTCTCGCCGCTCTGGCTCTGACTCTCGTCGCTCTGGCTCTCGCCTCTCTCGCTCTCGCCGCTGCGGACCTGCGGTGCTGCGCCTTCATCCCTCCAGTTTTCGTCCACCCCCGGACCCCCTCCTCCTCTGAGGACTGAGGCTCTGAGTCCCGACGCGGCGACGCCTCTCTCTAGTCGACGCTCTGAGTTTCAATTTCTCATTTTTCGACGACGGATTAAGCTGCAAGGTGAGGGTATTTAGGGTTGATTTTTTGTGAAATTAAATTAGGGTTTTTTGATTTCATACGATTTTATTGTTAATCCTTTCGTCCACGGTCCCCCCCCGGACCACCCCCCTCCTCCTCTCCTCTGAGGCTCTGACTCTCAGTCCCGACGGCTCAATATCTCTCTGGTCGCGCTCTGAGTTTCAATCTCTCATTTTTCTACAACGGATTAAGCTGCAAGTTGAGAGTATTTCGGAAATTATGAAATTTAGGGTTGATTTTTTGTGAAATTAAATTAGGGTTTTGTGAAATTAGGGTTCTACAACGACATCATCGAGATCAAATTGCAAGGTTAGGGTTGAATTTTGTGAAATTAAATTAGGGTTTTTTGATTTCATACAATTTAATATGTAATTCTGTATTTTTCTATTGACAGATGTTGAACGAGGATGACAGTCAGCAGCTTTCAAGCACAAATCCAGTTATTCCAAGTCTAATGCCAATTTCTGCCTCGCAGGAAAGTTCTACGCCTATGTCTATCGAAGTTGCAAATGAGGGCAATGTATCTACGAGCAGTACAAAGCCTCCAATGCCGAGGAAAAGAATGGCAGCACGATCAGCTGTATGGGAGCATTACACAAAGTTCACAGACCCGGACAAGTCCACCAAAGCCAAATGCAACTACTGTAGTAATGAATTCTTGTGTGATTCAAAAAAAAATGGTACTTCTTCTCTTAGACATCACATGAATCGGTGCAAGCGATATCCATATAATGTTGATACACATCAAACACAACTTGCTATGCAACCTATTCAGAAAGAAGTAGCAAATGAGCCTGTGCTAACAAGCTGGAAGTTTGATCAAGAAAAAATTAGAAAAGCACTGGCACACATGATTATTGTAGATGAACTACCTTTTAGCTTTGTGCAACATGAAGGCTTTCAATACTTTATGTCTCAAGCTTGTCCTAGATTTTGAATGCCTTCACGTTGGACTATGACTAGAGACTGTTTTCAACTCTACCGTGATGAAAAGGTAGAGTTGAAACAGTATTTCAGAGAGTCCAAACAGAGAGTTTGTTTGACCACTGATACTTGGACCTCAATTCAAAACATAAACTATATGTGTATCATAGCACATTATATTGATATTGATTGGAACTTGAAGAAAAAGCTTTTGAATTTTTGCAAGATTACAAGTCATAAGGGTGAAGTTATAGGAAAACTAATTGAAAAATACCTCTCTGAATGGGGAATTGATAGTGTTTTGACTGTTACTGTTGATAATGCCTCTTCAAATGATACTGCTATTTCCTATTTGAAGAAAAAATTTTTGAATTGGGGCACTTGTTTGGCACAAGGAAAATATATTCATATGCGTTGCATAGCACAGATCATTAATCTTGTGGTGAAAGATGGTTTGAAAGAGATGGCAGATTCCATTGCTCGGGTTAGATCTGCTGTTAAATATGTGAGATATTCTCCAGTAAGATGGCAGAGGTTCAAAGAATGTGTGGAAATTGAAAAAATTGAAAGCAGGAAATGTCTTTGTTTGGATGTATCCACAAGGTGGAATTCCACCTATATGATGCTTGAAGCAGCTCAAACTTTTGAGAGGGCTTTTGAAAAATTTGGAGAGGAAGATAGCAATTTCCATCATGAGCTTAATGATGAAGATGGAACTCCTCTGTCTTTTGACTGGCAGAATGTCAGGCGACTTATTACATTCTTAGAGCATTTCTATGAGTTGACTCTTAGAGTTTCTGGCTCTATGTATGTTACAAGTAATTTATTTTTTGATGAAAGTTGTCAAGTTAACCTTCTTTTGAATCTGTGGAAGGTCAGCGGTGATACAAAAATCCAAGAAATGGCTGCTGTGATGAAAGACAAATATGACAAGTATTGGGGTGAGCCAGAGAAGATTAATATGCTTCTCTTTGTTCCTGTTGTCTTTGATCCAAGACGCAAGTTAGAATATGTTGAGTTTGGAGTTGAAAAAATGTATGAAGGTGAAAGAGGTGTTATGATGAGGAGAAGGTTGCATGAAGTTGTATATGATTTGTTCAAAGAGTACAGAATGCGACTACAGCCGGGAGAAATGCCATCTAGTGAAGGATCAAGTATGCGAAAGCAATCAGGTAAGTACATCTTAAGCAGTCTATTTGCTGAGCATAGAAAAAGTTTCATGGGTGATGAAATGAAGTCTGAGATAGACAAGTATTTATCAAAGGATCTTGAAAAAAATGAGCCAAACTTTGATGTTTTGGGCTTCTGGAAAGCGAATAGCTGCAGATTTCCTATTTTGTCACATATGGCTCGTGATATGTTAGCTATACCTATCTCTACAGTGGCCTCTGAATCAGCTTTTAGTACAGGAGGGCGCGTACTTGATCGTTTTCGTAGCTCTTTGACTCCTACACTAGTACAAGCTCTCATTTGCACTCAAGATTGGATTAAAAATTCAAAAACAGAAATCAAGGTTGAGGAAAGTTTGGAAGAACTTGAAAAGATTCAAGAGGGTAAGATTTGCATTGCTAATATTTTTATTATTGTATTGTATATTTTTTTATTATGATCAGATAATCATTGATTGATTTTTTTATTTCAGAGTTGATAAAAATGAAATTGGATGTCGCAACCGTTGAATTTTGAAAAGTCATCTTAAGGTTTGAATATGTTTACTTATTTTTTATGCATTTCTGTTCATATTCCTAACTTTCTATGGTCATCTCTTGCAGATTCATTCTTATATATCCTTATCATTCATGTACATCGTAGCATCAGTGCATGTGTGGAGTTATAATCTTACTGTCCTTAGTTCCTTACCCAGTTACCTACTCACCTGATATTTTGTTAATTGCTTTTACTGTGATGATATTTTACTATGTTTTTTAGGTTCAACAGTATGATCCAAGTATCCAACTATCGAGGGTCAGGTATGTATCCAACTATTATTTTGTAGGAGCAGCCAAGCAGGTTGATGCCTGAGGGGAGACATCTTCGTTTTGATGATGCATTAAAGCCATCTGAGCCTCTTGAATTTTTGCTTTTATTTGATGTTTTTTTTGTCTTTGGTGTTTTGATGCGGAGGTGTTCCAATGGTCCCCTACTCTGGTTCAATTCGGTTCGGTTCAGTTCGGTTCGATTCGGTTTTAACCGAATGCACACCCCTACTTGGCTACTTGTAGCAATGGCATGGTTGTTTGGATGGCCTGTGAAGGCAACCACTACCTACCATTCACTCACGGGGACAGCCAGAGAGGGATGCTGGGTATGACGGTATAAGGCGAATATGACAGTATGACCCTCTTGGAATTGTTTTATGATTTTTTTAATGATACTTGTTGAATTTTTCATAAGCTGTTTGAGGCGATGAAGATGTTGAATCATTGGCTCATTGCCATATGCTATGCTCGCATATGGGCAAGTGACTGATTGGACGATTGTCTCATTCTTTGGCTTCACCCTAGTAATGTTATGCTGCTTGGAAGTTGGAACGTCTGGTTCTGGGCCTTCTGAGTTCTGGCTTCTGTTTTGTTACTTCTGTACACAGGACTACAGGAGATTTCTCAAGCTTTTCTTAATGGATCATTTGGCATGATATAATCCTTCAAAGTTAAAATGCTAACTGATTACTGAATTGATCATATTTATTTCGAACCACATAATTACTGTTATTTATTCTGAACCACATATTACAGTTGATCATATTTATTTTAAACCACATAACTGTTGAAGTGTTCTGCAGCAGTGCAGCTTGCCAGCTTCTGATACTATACAATATACATGCTCCTGCTGCTGTGCTGCTCCTGCTCCTCTGCTGCTCCTGCAACTTGAAGTCTTGAACTGTCTTGTTACATGAATTTGAGCTGTTGAAGTGTTTTGCAGCTTGCCCGCTTCTGCTAGACTGCTAGTCTGCAACTATACATTGTCCTGCTGTTGCTGCTCAGCCTTCTCCTAGCCTCCTGCTGTGCTACTCCTGCTGTGTTGCTCCTGCCGTGTTGCTCCTGCTGCTGCTGCTCCTAGCCTCCTGCTGTGTTGCTCCTGCTGCTGCTGTGTTGCTCCTGCTGTGTTGTTGTTGTTGCTGCTGCTCCTAGCCTCCTGCTGCTCCTGCTGTGTCGCTCACTTGCTCCTGCTGTGTTGCTCCTAGGGGTGCTGCTCCTAGCCTTCTGCTGCTCCTGCTGCTGCTGCTCCTAGCCTCCTACTGTGTTGCTCCTGCTGTGTTGTTCCTGCTGTGTTGTTGTTGCTGCTGCTGCTCCTGCTGTGTTGCTCACTTGCTCCTGCTGTGTTGCTCCTGCTGCTGCTGCTGCTCCTAGCCTCCTGCTGTGTTGTTGTTGCTGCTGCTGCTGCTCCTAGCCTCCTGCTGCTCCTGCTGTATTGCTCACTTGCTCCTGTTGTGTTGCTCCTGCTGCTGCTCCTAGCCTCCTGCTGTGTTGCTCCTACTGTGTTGCTCCTAGCCTCCTGCTGCTCCTGCTGTGTTGCTCACTTGCTCCTGCTATGTTGCTCCTGCTGCTCCTGCTGTGTTGCTCACTTGCTGCTGCTCCTGCTGTATTGTTCACTTGCTCATGCTGCTCCTGCTGTGTTGCTCACTTGCTCCTGCTGTGCTGCTCCTAGCCTCCTGCTGCTCCTGCTGTGTTGCTCCTGCTGCTGCCTGCTGCTGCTCCTAGCCTCCTGCTGTGTTGCTCCTGCTGTTGAAGTATTTTGCAGCTCAGCCTGCTTCTAACCTCCTGCTGTGCTGCTGCTGCAACTTGAAGACTTAGATTCACTTGAAGTATAATGTATATCTTGTACTAAATTTTTTTTTCCCCCTTAATCCCTTATGCAAATGACCAAATTCAAACCCTGTCAATTTTGATTTTGCAATTCGGTTTTAACCGAACCGAACCGAAATACGGTTCGGTTCAGTTCTATTACTGTTCGGTTCGGTCCGGTTTTGGTTTTCGAAAATTTCGGAAAATTCGGTTCGGCCGGTTCGGTTCGGTTCGGTTCGGTTCGGTTTTAATCGAATGCACACCCCTACCTACACCAACCAATATTTTTCATGACCTTTATCCGAATTATTGCTTCACAACTTCCCCATTGTCTCTTCCTTTCCTTTCAATCTCATCTAGAAATGCTATTCCAGCGATGGCTTTGCCTCGGATAATATTCCCATGTTTCCTCTATAATGTCTCAACGGCTTCAGCCATGTAGCAAACTTCTTGCTCGTCAACTTAATGACCGTGAGCTTCGCTAGTGCAATAGTATTTACATGTTATGAGAAGATTTTTTTGCATTTATTATGTAGGTGATAAACATGAATATGTTGCTTAACGTCTTAAGGTTTGATTTTTATGTTTTTATTATTTTGTTAGTGCAATTTCTTGTCCTTCGAGCAATAAATTTGCTGGGAGGGCAATGTCGAAGAAAACTTGAGTATCAAGAACAATGAAAGAAATGATAACAATGTCTTAGGATAGGATAGTGTCAAATATGCTAATACAAAAAATGAATTTTAATCAAAAGTGAATATTTTTTCTTAAATTTGAGTTTGTATTTTTTATCTGCAAATTTTGTAACAAGCTTTATTATTTTTTTTTTAAAGTGAATAAATGTTTTTATAAAGAAACATAGATTTCATAGAAATTTTAGATTAAATCTCGAAAAAATTATACGTTCTTTTGACTTTTTTTTAAAAAATTTTTAATTTAAGATTATTTTGCAACAAGTGGAATATGAACATCAAAGTTCCCAAAGTTATGGGAGATTGAGCAGAATATTTCTAATTATTATTTTTTTTCTTTGATTTACTTTATATTAAATCACGTGGCATTTATGTTTTAAAAAAGAAAATGAAATCAAATCATTTGTTTGCATTTGTAAAATACATATTAGGTACATGTGGTTTAAATAAAAAAATACAAAGTTTCTTTTGAACAAATGTTTAAAAAAAAAGTCATAAATAAATGCAAGAATGCATCAAAACATTGGTAGTGATTATATTTTACTTGCTCATTATTTTGATATTTCTTTTTTTCTAATATTGTTTATATATGATCCACATTCTATATTTTTAAACTTTATTATTTTTATTTTTAGATCATTTCGTTTGATCAATTTTAAAGTTATATTTTTTGGGTGTCTTCCGTTTTGAAAAACATCTAACGTTATAAGCACAAAAACTTCTTTTAATTTGAATTAATAATTATAAAATATTAAACTATTTATTTTTATATTATTGAAAATTTATGACTCATCGAGTATCGATTATTACTGTCGATACAATTTCAATAATTATCATATAAAGATTATCACAATGATTATTGTGCGAAACGTTGTAACAACGAAGCAATTGGACCAGTCAATTGTTACAGATTTTCTCATTATTTCACAATAGAAGAAAAAAATTGTTAAATAAAAACTAATCATGAAAAATATATCGTTTTTTACGAAAAAAATATTATTTAAACTTTTATTTTTTTAAAAAAAACCTTTCTTGTTTAAGAAATTCAGAGGTTAATTTTTTACTCTATTACAATTGAAACTTATTTTAATTTACTATTTTATTTTATTACTCACGAAGTATTGTTCCAAACGCCTCGCCGGCGATGTATACAGGACTACAACACCAGCAAAGTCTTAGTTCAGGAATCACAAAGATGAACAAAATTACAAGCGAAGCCACCTCGTCATCATCTACTTCAGGGCCTAAAAAGCCTGCCTTTCTCGACCCTTTACCCTAACCCTAGTTTCCCCAATCTCTACCTCCTCGCGAATTCCCCCTCCAATCCACCAAAGATCCCTTCTTTCCTGCCTCGCCTCCTCGCCCTCCTCGCTTGCCTCTCTGCCTTCGTTTTTCTCTCCCGACCGATTCGTCTCCTCCCTATTAGGGTTCCGTTGATTTGGCTTGGGTTTCCGAAATCTAGTCCAAGGTGAAACTTTTGCTGCTTTATCGCCGTCCTGTACTGGGATTTTGGGTTGGCGATGGATTATAGTGAATTATTTTTGTTGAATTTGGTGTTTTGGGTGGGTTCGATCCTTGCCATGTGATCTGAACTTTGGTTCTTTTCGATTTTAGCAGTATCAATGCAAGTTTGTGATGCAAAAGTCTGCTTCTTGCTCGTTTGTGCTAGTTGATTTGTGCGTTATGGTTGGGATTTTTGTCTACTCCGTTGTGCTTTTGCTTAAATATGCTTATAATGATATGTTTATATTTTCATTCTGCACGTCTTTCAATTTTACTACTCACATTGCAAGTTTATGACGTACATTTTCGTTCTTGTTTGCTTGAGCTAATTGATTTGTGTTAGGTTACTGATATCTTGTTTTCTTTTGCTTTTGCTCAATGTGCTCTATACTGATGTTTTTGTTTTCTATTAGCATTTCTTTCAATCAGTCAGAGATATTTTTAGTTGAATGTGTTACTCCAAGTTGTTTTTATGGAAACTTTGCGGATTTTTTTCTTGTGTGGTCACTCATTTGATCCATGCTTAGCTGTTGTACTAATTTTGTAGGAAAAGAAGAGACGAGAACTGATATTTGGTGTTAGTTGGATACGTTGCTATGGAAGCCTTTGGGGGTTCTGGATTCAATTCTGGTGCTGCAGTAAAGAAGCGGAGGAGTGTGTCCTCTAGACGGCCTCGTCCAGATTCGCAGTTTGTAGTGGAGGCTCATGAGCAGTCTCCTCCTTCATCTAATCCATCTTCCGACAATGCTAGTAAGCAATCTGCTGATGATAACTTGGGTTATGATGCAAGTTTCCGAAGGAAAGAGTTTAGTCTTAACAGCTCTATCCAAAGGGTTGCTTCTGTTAATAAGATTGAAGGTTTAGGTTCCTCGAAAAGAATTAGAAAGGATGATAGGAAGTATGGAGATGTTGATGCGTTCTATAAAAGTGGTAGTTCAAGAAGTGGTCTATCTGGAAATACTGAACAAGGACGAGGTGGGTCTGATTTGAGGCGATGTAGCGAAGGTGTTCTTGCTCCGGCTAACTGGAAATCTACTAGTAAATCCAGAGAGAACTTTGAAATGCAGTCTATATCACCTGAAGGTTATGCTGGCAAGAATGTGGATAGTTATAGCTTCGGCCAGTCAGTTGGAGGTCCCAGTGGATCATCAGCTGAGAATAAGTTGAGAAGGGTGAGGCTCAAAGTTGGTGGAGTCACACATACAATTCATACAAAATCAAATTCCGAAAGTGGCAATAGCGTGGACTCTTTGGCTAAACCTTCACATTCTTTGGATGTTTCCCGGAATCGGCAAAAGCTCGTTCTCCAGGTATTTATTAATTTGCACTTTATATGATTCTTGATACAAATAGGCCAGAAAAGCTTAGCCTTTCAGGTAATCAAAAATAGCAAATCGAGGAGCTCTGCTAAGGATTCACCCTATTTTCTTGCATATTATAAGCTTTCCCATGTCAAAATTATTTTGATGGATTTGTTTATTCACTGCAGTTTATATGGTTTATTCTAACTGTAAAAATTGCCTGTATTGATATAGGAAAATTCAGATGACGATCAATCTCCTCCAGGAGCTGGAAATAACAAGCAAGAAATGACATGGAAGGATTTTGGTGGAAGTCTTCCACGTGGAGCAAAGGATGATCCAAAGTGTAAGATGATGGAAGAAGATTCATCCATGAAACAAATAGACAAATCTTATGGTATGAACACTTCTGAACCTACTCGTAAAAGCAAGAGGGTTCCTAAGAAGCGAGTCTTAGATGGTGCGTTCGATGATGCTGATGAAGATGATGAGATCCGCTATCTTGAGAGATTGAAAACTGCAAAGATTACAAAAGATTATGCTCCTGAGGATGAAGATGATAGGGAGGAGAGCTTGAAAAAGAAGAAAATTTTGAAAGTGCCAAAAGGTAAGAAAATGGCATATGATGTTGATGATGATTATGTGTCACGTTCAGGCAAGGATGGCAGAAGGAGATCAAGAACAGGGAAAGAATCTGAAGATGTGGATTATGTGGAAGAGGAAGAGCCTGGTTCTGATACAGGAATTGAGCCCAAAAAGAAGAAACAGAAAGAATCTGCTGATACATCAACAGATACTAGAGTGGAACCTCTTACAACACGTCAGCGAGCACTCCAGTCAAGCAAAGATGGAGGTACTGGTGGAAGCTTAATTGAGTTTCCAAATGGATTACCTCCAGCTCCTCCAAGAAGTAAGAATGTAGTTATTATTTAATGTGATAGCCTTCTATTGATGTTTTTTTGTTGTTTTAGATAAGATTATTATAAAGCAAAATTTATGTATTTGGAATTGTATGAATGCTGCTTTCTGTCTGATCACAGAGCAAAAAGAAAAGCTTTCAGAAGTAGAGCTGCAGGCAAAGAAAGCTGAGGCTGCTCAGAGGCGAAGAATGCAAGTAGAAAAGGCCAACCGAGAATTGGAGGTTTGGCTATAATTCCCTTTGACACTCTGCCACATCTTGCAATGAAATATTTTTTATTTTCAAAATAACTTGTTTCTTTCCAACTTCAGGCTGCCACCATTAGTAAAATCTTGGGCCAGGATCCAAAGAAGAAGAAAAAAGAAGAAGAGAAGCTTAAGGAGCTGGATGAGAAAGAAAAGGTATTGAGATTTGCACACATTTTTATGGCATTCTGTCATTTGGGAAACAGGATCATTTACTAATCTTTTTTCTCTCTCAGGAAAAGGCTGCTAATGCTCATATATTAGCCCCCAGCACTATCAGATGGATCATGGGACCAACTGGTACTGTTGTCACATTCGCAGAAGATGTGGGCCTGCCTAGTATATTTGACTCCAAGCCACACAGGTTGTATATCGAGACTTCAATGAACTTCAAACTGTTAACTTAGTTCATGGCTATTTACACATTCTGTTCAATCTGTACAGTTATCCTCCTCCACGAGAGAAATGTGCAGGGCCATCATGTACAAACCCATACAAATACCGGGATTCAAAATCAAATCTCCCTCTGTGTAGCCTACAGTGTTACAGGGCTGTCAGAGAGCAACTTCAGACAGCAAGCTCATGCTGACAATTCCTTAAACCATGATCTTTAATTTCAGGAACAGGTAATGCTGCAAAAAGCACTGTTTTTCTACTTGATGTCCGAGTACTAGCTACAGAGTTTTAACTAGATTATGAGGATAATAACTAGTTTCTACTTTTGAGAACATTAACTAACCTAATCTTCAGGGATTTTAATAATTTAATGTGAATATTAGTGCTTGTGTAAGTTATTGATCAACAACTTGTTCTTTCTGCAGTCTGTGGGCATAGAAGAATGCATATTGGCTCAAGTTGAAGTGCTGAGCTTGATTATAGAAGAGCAAGACAACAGCCAAAGAAGACAATTAACAAGGATGAAGAGCAAGAGCTGTGGCTAAATCTCATGGTGGCGTAACATTGTTGGTTTCATCCTGTGTATTTTGCTGTAGAATCTGTAATTGAAATGGTTTTGCAGAGTTCAGTAGTTTAACCAAAACTGAAACTGATTAATGGTGTTGTCAATGGACGGAGGCTGCCCAGGTTGTTCTAAAAGGAAAGTACTATATATAGAGTTCCCGGGTTATGCAATATCCATGTTCAGGTTGCAGAATGGTAAAGTGGATTGTCAAACTATGTTTGTGCATTGCTTGGGAAGAAATTTAGATGGCTGTCCTGAGGCAGTGACAGGCAGTGTTTATTTTGCTCCGGAGTGGGAGAGAGTAGTCCAGGGAGTTGGAGTCTTTATCAAGCTTTAAAAAGTGCACTCGGTAGAAGGAAGTCCTCAGTCATCCCTCAAACGTTTCCTTCGTTTCATTCAAAATTGAAACTGAAATAATTGGAAGCAACACTGAAGATTACTTTGCCTTTCCACTGATGATATGATTACGAGGACGACAGATTCAACGGACCGAGTCTTCTTCCCGAAAAAAGACAATTGAATATTCAACCTTGAACTCCTTTTCATTCAGAGCCGCGTATGCGTTGCGCTCCCGAATCACGTGCCGTTTATTCTTAGCTCATATATATTTAAAAAATTAAGAGTAATTATGTACTTGTAATTAATCTTAATTACCTATAAGTTTCCGTAATTTTCGGAATTACTCACATCACCCCCTTTTCGAAATATTTACTTACACTCCCATATTATTATTATTTAATCAAAATTTTTTCAAAAAATTTTGATTTTACTCTCCGTTATTTTTAAAATTAAACCCCTAAAAACTTATTATTTATTATTTAATACTCCGAAATTCGGATATTTACAAATAACACCCTGAAATTATTTCGATTTACAAAAAAGTCTCCAAAATTCGGATTTTTGCAAATAATACTCTGAAATTATTTCAATTTACAGAAAAGTCTTCGAAATTCGGATTTTTACAAATAACACCTCGAAATTATTCTGATTTATAAAAAAGTCTCCGAAATTTTCTTATAAATCCCTCCCCTTCATTGTAGCGCTAACCTATCTGAGCTCTGCCCCTGCGCCGCCACCGCTCTGCTGCTCCTTGCGCAGCCGCTGCCGTCGCTGCCCCGCCGACGAGGAGATCACCGACCCGTCGCTTTGCCGCTCCCCCGCGAAGCCGCTGCCCCGCGCCCCCCACGCCGTCGCTACTCTGCCTCGCGCCCCTCATGCCGTCACTGCTCTGTCCTTTGTCCTTGGCCTCCTGCTCTTCCCCCGCGCCGTCACTGCCCCGCCGGCGAGAAGACCGCCATCCCATTGCTACCGCCCTCCTTCGTCCTCGATAAGCCACCATCCCCTTCCGAACTCTCCCCTCCCCTCCTCCTCCTCCTCCTCCTTCTCCTCCTCCCGAACCCCCCCTTTCCTTCGCACTTGAGGCCGGCGAGGATGCCTGACGGAAAATGGCCGGGTGGCGGCTCTCACTGGCCCACGCAATGGCGCCCTGGCGTGGACACTAGAGGCTAGGTGGTCTCAGCCATCCATGCAGCACGCCCTCGAGCCGGCGTTTGCGAGCCGCCCGCCGTCTGATGGCCTCGGACCCCCTCCCCACCCGATGACCTTGGACCCACCCAGGCCGGGTGGCGGCTCTTAGTGGTCGGCACGATGGCGCGGACGCCGGAGGCTGAGTGGTCTCAGCCATCCGCGCCGCGCGCCCTCGCGCAGGCGTCTCCAAGCTGTCCGTTGCCCAACGGCCTCGGACAACACCCCCCCCCCCCCCCCCCCTTCCCCCCTTCTCCTACCCCCCAAACCACCACCACCAACCAGCAGCCGTGGGCCACCTCCCGCCACAATCCTTCTATCTGTTTTTTCTATCTAATTTTTGATATTGTGTATTTACAGATGTCTGATCTAGAGAATCTTATACGATTAGTGCTCCATTATAGAGGATATTGGAAGGAAGTGGAACATACTCAAAGAAGAAAATATGTATTTGGTAAACAGAAGTCTTTACTGGTTGATACAAAGAAATACACATTTGCAGAGTTATGGATTGAAACCTGTAAATTGGTCAAAGTATGGACAAATGAGTTACTTGTGATCAAGTATTTGTATCCAATTAGCACTCATCTAATTTATATATCAATTAACAGTAAAATTCAACTGGAAACAATGTAAAAAGTGATTCAAGACTTGAAGTATAATAATATTTATATATCATTGGAGGACATAGGCAATCTCTTATCAGCGGTGTCTGCACCAAGGCTGAATCCTTTGACTCCTATATTTGGCACAGCACAGTATGGTCAAAGAAAATTTATATCAGGAGAATCTTCTGTGTATCACAGTGTGTAAAGAGATGAATATATTGATTCATATTTAAATGTTTGTCCTTCTAATTCTAGTTTTCACAGTTTGAATTTTTCTTCTGATGATAATGAAGATGAGGAGGAGGAGGATGATAATGATGAGTTAGTGATTGAGCAGGAGGAAAAGGATATAAGATAAGGCGAAGAAGAAGGAGTAGAAGACAGAGCGGAAGATGATCTACTACCTTTACTTGAAGATAATTTAAATGATAATATTCTAAAAAAAGGAGACATATTTGAGGATGTATATGTATTCAGATTGGCTCTTAGACAGTACTATATTGTGCACAGATTTCAGCATTTGTTTGTGAAAAATGAACGTAACAGAGTAACAGTCAGATATGCTTCTGCGAATTGCCCATGGAGGCTTCATGCTTCAGAGAGATCTGATGGTTCATGTTTTCAGGTAAGAAAAATGGAACCAGTTCGTACTTATATTGTTGTCAATACTTCTAGAAACAAAATGACAAGTGCTGAATGAGTAAGCAACCAAGTTTTGTATTGGATGTATGTTGATAAGCAAATCACACAGTCAAGAAAATACAAAATATGATGAATAATAAATACAGTCTTAAGCTGACTTATATGCAAGACATGGAGGAGAAAAGACTATGCTTACAGGGTTATTCATGACAATGAAAAAGAATCTTTTAATTTGTTTCATTTGCTGAAGGCAGAGTTGGAGAGGAGGAATTTTGGTAATATTGTGCACTTTACTCAATGTCAAGATATGTCTTTTCAAAGATATTTTTTGTCACTATATGCTTGTAGGAGAGCTTTTCTTATTGGATGCAGACCTATACTGGGAGTTGATGGATGCTTCTTGAAAGGAAAATATAAAGGCACATTATTTTCAGCTTGTGGAATTGATGGGGAGAATAACCTAATTTCAGTTGCATTTGCAGTTGTAGAAGAAGAAACATACCAATATTGGTTATGGTTTCTACATAACTTGCAACGGGTTATTGGAAATTTGGATAGCTTGGCTATTATTTCAAATAGGCAGAAGGGTCTCACCAATTTTTAACACATATGAAGATGTGCAAAGGCAATAAAATTACTTCATTGCCCCTCTTTCTTTCATCTTTCTGTTTCTTTTTTGTGTCCATCACATTACCACCACCATACAAACACCACCACAATCACCATCATACTCCTCATTTTCTTTTTCCTTCTTCTTCCTTCTTTTTTCTCCTTCTCATGCTCGTCACACCACCATAATTATACACTACCAACACCACCACTTTCTCCTCCTTTCTCTTCTCTTTTTTGTCCATTGTAGCACCATGAGCATGCACCACTATTATTACCTTCTTTTTTTTTCCTTCTCCTTCTCACTTCCTTCTTTTTCATCTCCCTTCTCTCTCCTCCTTCTCACGTTTGTCGCAGCATCATCTCCTTCCCTCTCCTCCTCCTTTTTTCTCTCCTTTCCTCCTCCTACTTCTTTTTTCCTCTTCCTTCCCTCCTTATCCTCCTTCTTCATACTCCTCCTTTCCTCCTTATCCTCCTCCTTCTTCCTTATTTTTTCTCCTCCTTGTAGTGCCCATTGCACCATCACCACCATACTACACCATAACGACCATTATCACCATGCTCCTCATCCTCCTCCTCCTTTTTTTTCTTTTCACCTAGTCTCATCACCACTATTACCACCTTGGATCTCTCTAACAATAACTTCTCCTGCTCCATTCTACCGTCTTTCTCCACATTTTTTTGTCTTTAGGATAAATTATTTTTTCTAAAATAAAGTATTTATGTATAGATAAAAATGTTTATATATAAATTTAGGTTTTATATATATATATATGTGTGTGTGTGTGTGTGTGTGTGTGTGTGTGTGTGTGTGTGTGTGTATTGAAATAATTATATATGAGTGAAATATTTATATATAGGTTGAAATAATTATATATGGAATGGAGTGTATATATGAATTGAAATGGTTATATATAGTTTCAGGGTCTATTTATATGTTGAAATGATTATATATGAGATAAAATATTTATATCTATATTAAAATAATTATATATGAAGTATAAATATTTATATATAAATTGAAATAATTATATATTAGTAATTTTGTTTATATATTAGGAGATATATTTATATATTGAGAATTCTATTTATCTATCAAAAGATCTATTTATATATTGATAGGTATATTTATAGGTATATTCATTTATTAAAATTATATTTATATATTAAGAGATATATTTATATATTAGAATATAAGTTTATATATTGATAAATATATTTATATGTTGGAGGTAAGAGAGAGAGAGAGAGAGAGAGAGAGAGAGAGAAGAGATAGAAGGGAGGCAAAGAGAAGGTGATGATGATACTACATGATGCTGATGGTGCGTGGATGTGATAAGGAGGAGAGGGAAAGAGGAAAGAAAAGGAGGATAAGGATGGAAGGAGGAGGAAGAAGAAGAAGGAGGAGGAAGAAGATGGATAAGAGGGAAGGAAGGAGATGTTAGTGTGATGATGATGGTGGTGGAGAGAGAAAAAGGAGGAAGAATGAGGAAAAAAAAGGAGGAGGAGGAGGAATAAAAAGGTAGAGGAGAGAGAAGGAGGTGGTGATGTGACGATGGTGGTGGTTAAGAGAGGAAAAGGAGAAAGAAGGAGGAGGAGAGAAGGAAGAAGAGAAAAGAAGAGGAGGAGAGGAAAGAAGGTTATGGTGTAATAGTGGTAGTGGTGGAGATAAAAAAGAGGAAGAAGCAGGAGAGGAAAAGAGGTGATAGTGTGATAGTGGTAGTGGTGGTAAAGGAAAAAGGAGGATGAAGAAGGAGGAGGGAAGGAGAGGATGAGGAAGAAAAAGAAGAAGGAGAAGGAAGGAGGAGGTAATGGTGATGTATGCTCATGGTGTTGAGATGGACCCAAAAAGGAGAGAGAAGGAGGATGAAGGAGGATGAATAAGAGGAGAAACAGGAGGAGAGAGAAGAGACTGTGTGTGGTTTTTCATGCTAGAGAATGGGTGATAGAAATTAAGTTATTAAGGGTATAAAGTTATTTTACATATCAATTAATATGGGAGGGTTTAAAATAAGAATTTTTTACGTACAACCCCCTAATTTTTGTTTTATTTATCAAAAGCCCCTCACGATTTTAATATTTACCTACACCCTCTCCTTTTAAAATTTATTATTTATAACCTCTTCATTGTCATTTAATTAAAATTATGGCAAAAAATTCCTCTTTTAACTTTTATAAATTTTCATTTAAACTCTCAAAATTCCTAACTTGTCACTCTTCACTCTTTTTCCCAAATATTTACAAATAAATCTTTAATAAAATATTAAATTATAACTTTCATATTTATATATTTACAAATTCGAATATTTTTATTTATCAATAAGTTCAAATTATATTTTTTTTAAATAAAAATGTATAAAAAGGAGCTTACATATTTTAAAATTTTACAAATAAATCCTCCAAATTTTAAATTTTAAATTTACTATTTATACATTGACAAATAGACCCCTTAAATATTTTTATTTATAAATAAGTCCAAATTTTATCATTTTTTAAATAAAATTTTATAAAAAAATATTGAAGGTTCTAAATATAAAATTTAAAATTACAAGTTTAATATTTATACACTTACAAATAGACACCTTGAATATTTTTATTTATAATTGAATCCAAATATTATAATTTTTGAAATTAAATTTTACAAAAAAGACATTGAAGATTTTAAAATTTAAAAATTTAAATTGTAAATTTAATATTTGTATATTTTCAAATAACTCCTCAGATATTTTTATTTATAAATAAGTTTGAACTTTATAAAAATTTTAAAATTATAAGTTTATATGTGTATATTTACAAATAGACCCCTCAAATATTTTATTTATAAATAAGTCCAAAGATCATTTTCCAAATAAAAATTTACAAAAAAGACCTTGAAGATTTTAAAAATTAATGATTTAAATTACAAGTTTAAGATTTATATATTTATAAATAGATCCATTGAATATTTTTATTTATAAATAAGGTCAAACTTTATCAATTTTCAAATAAAATTTTACAAAAGAAATCTTGAAGGTTTTAAAACTTTTCAAATAAGTCCTTGTAACTAATTTTATAAAAATTCCCTAATTTTCTCAAAATTACAAATTAACTTTTGAAATAAAAATTTTGCAAGTAAGCCCCTATATTTTGTGATTATGTGAAATATTATAATTTTAAAATCTGTACAATTTCATCTAATGTATCTCATCTGTATTCAAATTAAAATTTTAATATTTATGTGGGTAGATGCGATCTAGTTTCGATTTAGAAATTCATAAAATTTGGACTGATTTATAAATAAAAATATTTGAGAGGTCTATTTATAGATATACAAATATTAAACTTGTAATTTAAAATTTTAAGTTTTATAACCTTCAATATCCCTTTTGTAAAATTTTTTTTGAAAAATAATAAAGTTTAGATTTATTTATAAATAAAAATATTCGAGAGATCTATTTGTAAATGTACAAATATTAAACTTGTAATTTAAATTATTAAGTTTAAAATCTTTAAGGTCCTCTTTGTAAAATTTTATTTAAAAAATAATAAAATTTTGACTTATTTATAAATAAAATATTCAAAGGGTCTATCTATAAATATACAAATATTAAACTTGTAATTTAAAATTTTATAAAGTTTGAAAATCTTGAAGATCCTTTTTGTAAAATTTTATTTGAAAAATGATAGAGTTTAGACTTATTTATAAAAAAAAATATTTGAGGGGTCTATTTATAAATATATAAATATTAAACTTCTAATTTAAAATTTTAAGTTTTAACATCTTCTTTGTAAAACTTAATTTAAAAAAGATAAAGTTTGGATTTATTTATAAATAAAAATATTTAAAGGGTCTATTTATAAATGTATAAATGTTAAACTTGTAATTTAAAATTTTAAGTTTTAAAATCTTCAATATTTTTTTGTAAAATTTTATTTAAAAAATGATAAAATTTGAACTTATTTATAATAAAAAAATTTTGAGGAATTATGTGTAAACATATGAAAAAAATTAAACTTGTAATTAAAAATTTTATGAGGATGATTTATAGAAAAATTTAAAACCTCAATGTCCTTTTTGTAAATTTTTATTTAAAAATAATAAAATTTAGACGTATTTATAAATAAAAATATTCGACGAGTCTATTTGTAAATGTACAAATATGAAAATTATAATTTAAAATTTTATTGAGCATTTTATTTGTAAACATTTGCGAGAAAGAGTGGAGAATGAGAAGTTAAAAATTTTGAGTATTTAAATGAAAATTTACGGGAGGTAAAAAAGAAATTTTTTATCAAAATTTTAATTAAATGATAATTAGGGGTTGTAAATAATAAATTTTTTTTAAAAAAGAGTGTAGGTAAATATTGAAATTATGAAAAAAAAATTTATAAATAGAGAAAATATGAGGGATTGTACTAAATAAACTCTTAAAATAAATTGATTTGATTGTTTGAGGGCTGATTGAAAATTTTGAAAATGAAAGGATTAAAAAATTTAAAATTTTTCAGAAATTTGTAAGTAATTTTTTCAAAAAAATAGGGAAACAAAAAAAAAAGCAGGGATGGAGGCTTTCTTTTCGTCTAACAAGAATTTAACTTGAGATTACAGCTCCTTTTGCAGCCTAATTTTTCCATAATCCCGACTTTAATGGCCTGCTTATCTTCTAATAACCTTTCGATTGTTGTCAAATGAAGTAATATTATGATTCTCAAGCCGCCCACCTTGAAAAACTCGGCCATTGAATGCGTAATTGCTTTGATTTGTTGTGTCGGGCGTTGTGAGTTAGTTCTCAAGGTTCAATTATGCGACCAATAAAATAATAATCAACTTCATGCAAAGATTAAAAGTGAGGCACACGGATATGACCTGAGATTTATGAGTCTATGGCTCCATTCAAGATTTGGAAGCCGGCAATGGCAGTCAGTGACAAGGGATGTGGGGTGGACCCCATGTAACGGTGGCTAGGATCCGACGACTCACATGCCACGTAAGCGGCTGTGGACCACGCTGTTCCCCTTGGATGGTTCAAATTGAGTAAACCGATCGAATCGAGATATTCGATTTCGGTTATTCCATTTTCGATTTGGTTCCGTTTTGAAAAATAAAAAATTTAAAATTCGATTTTTAATTTTAAAAAATATATTACATATTTTATATAAATACATAATATTGATTTTAATTTTCGATTTTCGATTTAAACCATTCGGTTCGGATTCGGTTTATATAATATTCGATTCAGTTTGGTTTTCGATTTTGAAAATTCGAAAATTTCAGTTCGATTTATTTAATTCGATTCGGTATGCACAGCCCTAGCTCTCCCTCCTGAAACAGATTCAGTCGACTGATATGGACTGATTCAGTAACTGGTGTTGCTTCTGAATCACAAACTTACCTCCCCTTAGATATTGGTCTTACTGAATGCAAAAAAAAAGTTAACATAAGCCTTGTAGATATTCAGCAAATGGACCAAATGGGACTAAGTCCAAGTTCTAGAAATCTAATTTGACTTCTTTGAGCGTTGTTATTCTCTTGGTATCATCATTTTACTTAAATTATTATTAAAGGACCCATCAGAAAAGTCTCTCGACATCAGAATGCCCAGAAAGTAGCTGTCTTTGGGCATATGCCTGCCTGCTCCCTCTTTGTTTTATGCAGCAAATTTTGAATCTTGAGGCTTTCCTCCTTTTCTTTTTTGTATTGGTGCCATTCACTCACTTGGCGTCTTTAATGTTTGTCAAGCACCATCCTTTTCTTAGTCAAAAATTATTTGAGTGAAAGCCACCTCATTGAAAAATAATATGCATGTGACATCATGTGCAAACTGCCACACATTTCTTGTCAGATTTCTTGCAAAATGCAGTGTTTACAAGTGTATGCATTTGTCACACAAACTGTAAAAATAAATCAAAGAATCACAATCAAAACCACTTGGGACTGCAACCTCATATTTGCTGCAAAATCAATAAGCAAAACTTGATACATCACTGTCACTGTTTTATCTGCCTTGCAATGTGCTCACTGACATTTGATTCACTGACTGGCCGGACTTCGACGAGGAAGAGTACCTTAAAGAGAAATCGGAGGCATTGCTTCTGACCTCAGCACCTTTGATGTTGATGAACGGAGGTTGTGTTGGGAGAGGAAGGTCTTTAGACTTGCTCATCAACATCTCCGCCACCTTCCACATTGGGGGCCTGAGACTAGGCGTCGCTTGCGTGCATAGAAGACCGATATGGAACACCTTGATTGCTTCCTCCTCCGAGCAGTGCCCAACAAGATGCGGGTCTAGAAGCTCCATGAGTGTCTGAGCATTGTAGTGTTGCCATATCTACAAAATTCAAAGAGAACATTCAGAATAACATTCTTATTGAACTTGTTAATTGCACATCTTCTAAAGCTTACTACCTGAGATGTCAGAGAATGGCCTTCAGCAGATGTTGCCACTGAATTCTGATTCTTTCGCCCAGTAATTATCTCAAGAACAAGAACTCCATAACTATAGGTGTCAGCTTTCTCGGTCAATTGACCATGAACAATGTATTCAGGAGCCATGTAACCACTGTAACAATTGAAATTGCAATTAGTACATTGACGTGTTGCAGAAAAGATATGTAGTAACTTGAGGTTTCATTACTTACAAAGTCCCTGCAAGTCCAGTGCTCAGGTGACTTTGATCCTCAGAGAAGTACCTCGCCAAACCAAAATCGGCAATCTTTGGCCTAAATCTCTCATCCAACAGTATGTTGCTAGCTTTGATATCTCTATGAATGATTCTAATTTCAGAAGCGTTGTGCAGATAAGCAATTCCTTCTGCTGTGCCAACCATGATATCAAACCTCCTCTCCCAATCCAAAGCATTCTTCTTGAATGAATCTGATACTAAATCAATCAGTGCATGTCTCCAACAACATCATAAACAAATAATCAATATCAAGTGGTATACCTACCGAATAAGAATTTATCCAAGCTAGTATTGCAGAGGAACTCGTAAACAAGGAGGCTTTCCGGGCCTTCCACGCTGCAACCAAGAAGTTTAACAAGATTCTTGTGCTGAACTTGGCTGATGAGGCTGACCTCATTAAAGAACTGATCAACCCATTGCCTTGTGTTGAAGAACAGCCTCTTCACTGCCACTTCTCTGCCATCAGGCAAAATCCCCTAAAGAAAACAAGAACACAAACGACACTCTAAACACCAAACAGATCAAAAGATCAAATCAGAAAACCTAAATTTCAGCAAATAGATTATGTTTACCTTATAAACCGAGCCATATCCTCCATGACCAAGCTTGTTTATCTGATTAAAGTTGTCGGTCGCGTTGCATAAAACATCATATTTGAAGCTAAGATGAGATTCTTGAATTGATCGGATGAATTCCCCAGACCCATCCTCTTCTGCAATTGTTTCCAAAACAACCAGATTAACATCTCCCGACTCATGAATTATTCCTGTAAATCTAACTTTTCATTCTATGCTTACCATCAATTGGATCATCAGAAGCTTTTCTTCTCAGCAAGAACACAATCACTCCAATGATCACCATCGCAGCACCAGCACAACCTAAAGCAATACCCAACGTCCGCCCTGCTGCAACGACAAAGACACCAAAATTCAACACCAAGATTCAACTTTTACAACAAATCCAATCGAAAAATAGTCGAAAAAACAACTCACAAGAACTGCCACCGCCACCGGAGTTCGCCGTCAAGTAGAACGGCGTCGTCGAGTACCGAACAAAGCATCCGGCATACAAGGCCTTCCCGTCCGCGGCCGGCAAGCACTGGGTAACGTTGTCCGCAGCGCTTTTCAAGCAATCTCTACATCCACTCGTGTTCAACGAGCTCCAGCACTGCGCAATTGCATAGACCGTCACCTCCGGCGACACGATGGCCTTGTCCGCCCTGTAGTAGTTTTTGTCCATGGACGCTGCCGACGTCAAATTCTGCACAAGCCCGGTCGCGACATCCTGGAATTGCTTCGAGTTGGATTCTGCCGACGTTGAGTTGGAACACAGCTTGGTGTCGGCGGCGTCGGTGGCGGCGTTGGAGATGTTGCGGTCGGAGTAGCGGAGGAAGCAGCCGTCGACGAAGATACGGGAGTCGGTGGCGGGGAGGCAGTGGGGGAGCTTCACGCGGCTCTGGGCGTAACAAAGCTGGCAGTTGACAGAAGAGAGGTAGTTGAAGCACTGGCCGAGGCCGTAGACGGTGTTGGAAGTCCCGGAGACGGCGACGCCGTGGCCGTGGGCGGTGATGTTCTGGTAGATAAGCTCCATGCTGTTGACGAAGTTCACGTCAAAGGCCTGCGGGTTGGAGGTCTTGTTGCTACCGCAGACAGTCAGCAGTATCGCCGGCGCACTATTATCGTCGGCACCGGAGAAGGAGAAGCGAAGGAAGAAGAAGAAGAAGAAGAAGAAGAGATGGAACATGATGGAGAAGAATGAAGAAGTAAAACTATGTCTTGAGGATTGGAGGTGTTTTTCATGGATTTATGTGGAAGGAAACGGTGGTCGGGTGGTCTGATTTCAAAGTTCAAAGAGAAGGAAGACTGGGAAAGAATCCACAAAGGGTGGCTGCTCAACCACCAATTGGAGATGGATTTTGTGTCCCCGGGACGGCTTCTCGTGGCGATGAGTTCTTGACTTCATGTGTCTCGTTGGGGTCCATTTTGAACGTCCAAAGCTTTTCTTTTGGGTGGGTTAAGGAGTTCATTGCTGACACCGTCGCATTCTTTCCGGTATCTGCCGTTCATTGTTGGCTATTCATTCCTCAGTTAATTCAACCAGTGATAACTATTAATCTCAGCGATAAATCAATGACGGAGATTAGTTCTGCATAGACATCCGACGATCGAAATATCTCATCCGGAACAACACAATACAACAACCCGAAAAGGCCGTATTCTTTTGGATGAACGCCGTCGAAAATTAAAACCCTGTTGAAAACAATTGATAGAGAGACGACGGCGGGGAAAGTTTCTTTCTTGGGACGCCATGAATCCTGACCATGTGAAGCAACCCAGGTCCCGCCACGGATGCGGAGTGGAGCCAGCACCGAGCATTCTTTTCTCCTTCATTGCCACTTTTGGTTTCTTTGTTTATTTAAATTTTTTTTTTATATAGTTTGAATTAGCGATGATATATTAATTGCACAGCACCGAGCTAGCTCTCAGTAGGACACATAAATGCAGGCCAGCTAACATTTGATCCGAGTGCGGTGGACAGAAAATAGCTGATACCGGGTTGACACGTGCCGAAATCAGAAGAAGGACGGCACCTAATTGTTGATAGAGAAATGGTTGGTAATATTTATCGGGAAACATTGATGACGGGAATGGATTCGATCCCCGAACGACAGAAATTTAAGAGTCGTATTCTAAACCTGAGAAATTAGAAAAATAAATAGAATCGAAGACTTAATTTTTCTATTTCGGTATTTGATTATACAAAAAAAAAATGTAGCAAATTTCAATAATTCCTAATTTGTTATCTATCTTCCGTACTCAAAATCTGAAAAAACGCCAATTTCTTGGGAATCTTGGTAAAGGTCACATATCCAATTTCTGATTGAAATTATACCTTTTCCTCTCCCCTTTTTTTTTTACATTCCAATGGGTCGTTCTTCAATTTCGATTTCGTAATAGTCCTTTATAGTTTAACTCTTTCTGACAATTTTTTTCTTTTGTTTTCTTCGACAATCCTCCTTCCTTATTATCAAGTTTTGGCACACCTCTATCTTGATTTAAGCTTTTTCTGTGCTCCTCCCTCCCGTCCAACACTAACCCATCAGTCCTCCCCTTTTCTTTTGCTCTCCCCGGTGATCCTCCTCTCTAATCTCTTATTCTATTGTTAGTCTTTCTTGACGTTGCTTTTCCTCAACACTATCTCCTTCTTTCTCCTTGACGCTTTACTTCTCCATCGGCCATCACTTCCCTTTTCCTCTTTGATCCCCCTATCTCAATGGTAACCCTTTTTGATACCTCAATACAAAATATCGATATTCACCTCAATTCATGATGTAGAAGAAAAATAACACATAAGAAATTTATGTGGCAAAAATAATCCGGAGAATATTATATTGATGAGAAAAGGAAGATGAGATTACAACGATGAATGCGAAACTCCAATATCACCAACTCTCATAAGAGACTAAGTAGACTAGTCGTCATAAGACATTTTGAGAGTATTGATCTACGTCTTTCTCTCTTACTCTATATAAAACCCTTATATGAATAGGGTATTTATAGATGTGGACTAACTGAGTTTGAGTCAAGGTAGAAGACTGACTCAAATAAGACTTTTACCTTCTAATAGAAGATAAATTTGGATAAGGATTAAACTCACTAAATTACTTTCTAATATAATTAAGACTCTTTGAAAAATCCGGATTCAAGGCACGACTAAGCCAACAATTTCCACCTTGGCTTGAATTCTCTTCTTTTTTAAATTTGAATCTTCAATAGATATTTTTGTCATTACCTCATGAAGTAGAATCAACGACCTTGAATATTAATCAAGTCCAAACAAATCTTGAATTTGTTAATCAGAATCACCTTCGTTAATATATTTGCAGGATTTTTTAAAGTATGAATCTTTTGTAAAGAAATCTCACCGTCTTCAATAATGTCCCGAATAAAGTGAAATCAGACAACTATATGCTTTGATCTGGCGTGGTACATTTGGTTCTTTGTAAGATGTATGGTGCTCTGACTGTCGCAAAAGATAGGAATAACATTTTGAGAAAAGCCAACTTCACTCACCAATCCTTTTAGCCATAGAGCTTCTTTGACGGCTTCTATAACTGCCATATACTCAGACTCTATTGTAAATAATGCCACAGTTGACTAGAAGGTACACCTCCAACTAATAGATTCTCCACAAAGAGTGAAAAGATAACCAATGAGGGATCATCGTCGATCAAGGTCTCCAGTATAGTCTGAATCGACATAGCCAACAAATTTGGTTTCTTAAACTGTGTTTCTATCAAAATATAAGTCAATATTAAGAGTACTTTTAATATATCTTAATAGCCACTTCATAACCTGCTAATCCTCTTTTCTTGGATTTGTCACGTAACGACTAATAACGCTTACTGCTTGTGCAATATCAGGTCTTGTGTATACCATAGCATACAGTAGGCTTCTAACTGTACTTGAAAATGAGATGTTCTCCATGTATGCATACTCCTCATTTGTAGAAGGACATAGTTGAGCTAAAATCTTGAAGTGGGATATCAAAGGAGTACTGACGGATTTTGAATTTTGCATGTGAAAACGAGAAATAATCTTCTCGAGATACTTACGTTGTTTGAGCCATAACTTGCTATGCTTTCAATCTTGATCAATCTCTATGTCGAGAATCTTTCTTGTAGCACCTAAATCTTTCGTTTCAAATTCCTTTTTCATTCTAAACTTTAGATCATTAAGTAGAGATATGTCTTGAGTAGCAATAAGCATATCATCAACATAAAGAAGTAATATAATAAATGAGTTATTAGTATGCATCTTAAAATAGACACAACAATCATGTTTGCAATGGATGAAATATTATCTCAGTATAAAACTATCAAACCTTTTATACCATTGCCTTGAAGACTGTTTTAAACCATAAAGTGATTTGTTCAACTTGCAGACATAATTTTTCTTGCTTCTTGGATGAACCCTTCATGCTGTTGCATAAAAATCTGCTCTTCTAATTCTCCATGCAGAAAAGCAGTTTTGACATCAAGCTGTTCTAACTCAAGATTATGAAAAGCAACTAAAGCAAATAAAAAAAGAATAGATGTGTGTTTAACTACAGGAAAGAAAATTTCATTAAAGTCAATACCCTCCTTTTGTGAAGATTCTTTTGTAACTAAACGGGTTTTGAATTTAACACCATCTATCTCAGAGGAATCTTTTTTCTTTTGAAATATCTACTTGCAATCAATTGCTCTTTTACCTTCTGGTAATTTCACCAAGTCCCAAGTATAGTTCTTTTGAAGGAAATCCATCTCTTTATTTATAGCAGCTTGCCACTAGAAAAAATTCTTATCTTGCACTGCTTCTTTATAGGAAGAAAGATCACCATTGTCAGTAACTAAAGCAAAAGGTACAATATCTTCAAAATCATACCTTTCGGGTGGGTTTATGTCTTTTTGGGATCTTCGAAGTGGAGTCATCTCAGAAATTTAATTCTTAAAATTTTCTTGAGAGTTTGGCACACTTTGAGTATCTTCTTTTGAAGGAACTACATGCTCCACCTCCACTTGTATTATATCACTAGGACCTTTCTTGAGAGATTTTAATATAACACTTTCATCAAACACTACATATCTTTCAATAGCTATATTAGAAATAGTAGGATTCCACAAACGATAGCCATTAACTCCTTTGGAATAACCCAGAAAAATATACTTTTTGGAATGTACATCTAACTTATCCTTGATGCATGCACATAAACAGGGCAATCAAAAATCTTTTAAAAAAATAAATTTCAGGTTCACCAGTCCATACCTCTTCAGGAATCTTGTAATTAATGGCTATCTGAGGAGAGATATTTACAATGAAACATGCTGTATTGATTGCTTCTACCCAAAAATCTTTGTAAAGATTAGCTGTATTGAGTATACTACGTGCTTTCTCCAACAAAGTTTTGTTCATCCTTTTAACCACACCATTTTGTTGAGATTTTCTTGGGATGGTAAAGTGGCGTTCGATGCCTTCATCTTCACAAAAGTTGAGAAACTCTATTGATTTGTACTTCCGCCATTATCACTTCTGAGGTTTTTGATTTTTCTGTTAGTTTTTTTTTTCAATTGAAGTTTTTCACCGTTTAAAAATAGAAAATACTTTGGCTTTGTGATGCAAAAAATGAATCCACACTTTTCTGGAAAAATCATCAATAAAACTAACAAAGTAATGAGCACCAGATTTTGATGGAATAGGAGAACACCATACATCAAAATGGATATAATCAATTAAGCTTTTAGTGCAATGAGTACTAGTATTAAACTTTATCTTGGACTATTTATCATAAGGATAATGCTTACAGAAATTCAATTTGCATGAGTTGAGGCCCTTTAGTAATTTTTTTTTGTTGAGCTCAGTTAAATCTTACTCACTCATATGACCAAGATGCATATGCCATAAATGGGTTATATTAGAAGAAGAAGTCTGAGAAATTATTGCTCCACCTTCAACGATTTTTCTTACTAACTCATACAAATTTTTTTGCTTTAGGCCCTTTATCACTATCAGTGAACCTTTAGCAACCTTAAGAACTCCACCTTCAACAAAACATTTATAACTAGCAAAATCCAAAGCACCCAAAGAGATCAAATTCTCTTTCAAATCAGGAACATATCTAACATCAGTAAGAGTTCTAATAATATTATCAAACATCTTAATTTTGATTGTTCCAATTCTAACAGTTTTGCATGGATTGTTATTAACCATCAAAATTAATCTACCATCATAAGACTTGTAGTTTTCAAACTAATCTTTATTGGGAAACATGTGGTAAGAATAACTAGAATCAAGAATCCAATTATTATGGTAGTGATCAAAATCAGAACTAATAGATAAAATATTATCGTAATCATCATTAGAACTTCCTTCAGCAACTGACACTTATTCTTTGGCTTGCTCTCTAGATTGAGATTCTCTTTCTTTCTTTGCTTTGAGCTTTCAACACTTTTTAATTACATGTCCCATCTTCTCACACTATTTGTAATTTATTTCTTTGAATTTGGATCTAAAACGACCTATCTTTGATCTTTCTTTAGTATGACCTCTAGCAATCAATGCTTCTGAGTATAACACATCCCCTTAAATCTTTTTTAAATATTCATTAGATAGAAGGAAAATAAAAATTTTATCAAATTTTAAATCCTTACCATACATGAGAATAGTCTTCAGATTCTCAAGAGAAGGAGGTAAAGACGATAATAAAATAATTGTCCTATCTTCATCTTCAATTTTAACATAAATGCTTAACAATTGAGAGACTAGTTTATTGAAACTATTAAGATGATGAATTATATTTGTACCTTCTTTCATTTGAAGAGCTTCTATTTTAAGTAAACCGATTTGAGATAGACTTACTCATATATTATTTCTCCAACTTTTTTGATATCTCTAAAGGTGATATTTCATCAAAAAATAGATAAAGTACCTCATCGGTGAGATTGAGGATGATTGTGCTATGTGCACTAACCTTCTTATTTTCCCAGACGTTAGGCTTAACATCCTCCAATGTGTTTCTCAACCCTTGTTGAATAAAAATTGCATGAAATCTTACTTGTTAAATAAGAAATCCTTACTTTTCATTGAATTTCTCTATATCGAACTTCGTAATAGATATATTAAACCGAGCTCTGATATCACTTGTTGAGGGAGTCATAAGAGTGTCAAACCATATCAATATAGCGGGCCGGACACCAAACTATCCCAAAAGCTTAACTTCATGGGATATGAGTCTTTTTCACTATATATATTAGACTCTATCTATCCAATATTTGATGTGGGATTGATTCATTATACTGATATTATAACAATCTCCCCCTTCAAGTGTGATTTGACACATCAGTTTTAATACTCTTAATCAAGAACTCTTTTACTCGACCAGTTTCACCGCGTGACTTATACTAACAAGTTTTTGTCTCATTCGTTTGATTTTTTTAAGAGAGACTAACATGCGACTCAATTCAGTTGCATCATTATGGTAATTTCGGTCTTAAGAGTTTATATAGTTTCGAATATGAAACTCTGATACCACTTGTTACACTAAATATTGATGTCCACCTCAATTCATGATATAGAAGAAGAACGAAAAAGAAGAAAAGTAGCACACATGAGATTTATGTGGTAAAGATGATTCAAAGGATATTGTATTGATGAGAAAAGAAAGAGAAGATTATAATAATGGAGGTGAAATTCCAATATCACCAACTCTTACAAGAGACTAAGTAGCCTAGCCGTCACAAGATATTTTGAGAGTATTGATCTATGTCTCTCTCTCTCACTCTATATAAAATCCTTACATGAATAGGGTATTTATAGATGTGACCTAACTGAGTTTGAGTCAAAGTAGAAGACTGACTCAAATAAGACTTCTATTAATTCAAGTCTTCTAGTAGAAGATAAATTCAGATAAGGATTAGGCCCACTAAATTACTTTCTAATAATATTAAGACTCTCCAGAAAATCTAGATTTGAGACACAATTAAGCCAACACTATGATGGTAGTCCATCCTAATTCGATAGTTCCTAATGGCACCCCTTTTCAATTTTGCACTTCTATGAGGTCCAACTCTAGTCTGATACTTCCTATTGGTGGCCCTCTTTGACCCTGCACTTCAATAGTAGTCAACCCTAATCTGGCACTTTCCGATAATACTCCTCTCCTAATAGTCACCCCTTAAGGTGATGTGCTTTGTTGCCCTCTTTGACTACCAGAATAGCTTGGAATATGAATTTATGAGCTTCTTATTTGATCTACTGATCTTTGTTTGGATTCTTTATCAATGAGATAGTGTTTTTGGACTCATTTTTGTGATCAGTGATTTTGGCATGTACATGTTTATTTGCTACCATTGTAGGCATTGATTGTTATTGCACGTCGAGTTGTGGATTGGATGTTGCGGTTTGTGTCTTTTGGTTTAATTGGCCAGCACTCATATGTTGCAATATTACATTTTATGACTCAATCAATTTAGGAGTTTTTTTTTCACTTTTTTTTATTTATGATGAGAATATAATGCTATATTTTGAGAATCAATTTGTGATATTATGTATCTATTAAGAATAAACTATGAGCCCTAGATCTATCATGTGCAATCTTATCTCATCTATATTGGTTAGTGATGAAAACTCGATGCCTATGGATAGTCATTTGTGATAATTTTGTATGTTGTGTTTATCAACAAAATTGCAGCATGTAACATGGTTTGTTGATTGATTGCAAGCCTAAATCTTGTGCTCCGTACTAACATAGTTTGTTGACTGATAGAATCAGCGATATTAGGGCATGTATCACATTGGCATGATACTAATTTGTGACCAATCAATTATTGTGCTACTATTTATTAACATTGTGACATTAGAGCAACTCAAAGCTTTTTCAATAGAAGGACATCTATAAATAGCTTGATTGTTATCTAAGATCCCAATATTTTTTTTTTTAACAACTGAGACCTTCACATGTATTATCCATTTTAGTTTTGATGATGAACAAATGATATTTAATGAGTTACTTGAGTTGTGTTTAGCCAAGATACTTAAAGCTCTCAAGAAAATATTTGAAAGCTTTAAAGAAAAGAAGAAGCATAATGGTAGATTGGTAAGAATGGCTTGATGAGATGAAGAGATGACTTGAAGGTAAAGAAACCACTTGAAGACTCATGAATAATATGAATAAGGCCAAGACAACTCAAGAAATTGACATCTATTAGGTTTAATTTTTTTTTTTTAGTCAAGTTGAAAGCTTATTAGAGATAAATTATTTAGCATTCAAAGTCACATAAGAGTTTTGCAGGAAGCTCTTAATAGAGCTTTTATAACTAAATGGGACGTCCAATTCTGAACTGGACACCCGGTTGAATCAAGCCAAGAATCAAGTTTTCAGTTCAAGGTAGAACCCGACATTTGGTTTAGAACTGGACATCTGGCTAGTCTTTTGGTCTGATAGAACTGGACGTCTAGTACAAAATTGAAGGTCCAATTGGGCTTTAAAGCTAGTTCTAATGAATTGGAACTAGATATCTAGTTATCTGAAATGAACATTCGGTTTGGATTTTCTACATGACTAATGGCTAGTTTTTTGATTGTTGGAGTGAACTAAACCATGGGTTTTCACAACTAATGGTTAGATTTGACCCCAAACATATACGTAGAGTTGAAGAAGCTTCAATTCACAACTCTTACATCTTCTAACTTTTGCAAAAGAGATCAAAGTCTTCTTCAATTCTCTAACCATTGTTGAGCTCTAAATATTCCAATCTCAAGTCAACTTTTATTACCCTTTCCTTTAGTCTTAAGAGAACTTTGTGTGAGCTTAACTTATACAAACCCTTACAAGTTTTCTACTTATAATCCATTCCAAGGTTGTTTGGAGTAGTTGAGAGTTACTAACTCCGATTTGGAGTTGATTTTGTCGGTGGTAGTAAGAAAATTATATGAAATTGGCTTCATCAATGAAGTGACACTCTTAGTGGAAGTTGAAGTCCTCAAGATCGAGACAAAGACCGTAGAGTAGGAGTGGTTAGTCTTTGAACCATGTTAAATTTTAATGCACTCTATATCTTAATTTATTTCTCAATGCACTTGTGATTGTGATTTGAATCAATTTTGGATTTATCAAAAAGTCACATTAATTCTTAAAGCCTAATTCACCCCCTCTCCTCACCCTTAGGTGATTTTTTTGTCTTCAATTAGTATTAGAGCAGGTTATCCTTATTTTCAATTTAATCACTTGAGCTTTTTTTATCCTTATTTATGGAGAATTTTAGTGCTTCTTCATCATTTATTTAAGAAGAGCAATCTACCACTCGTCCATCTCTATTCAATGATACAAACTTAATTATTGGAGAGTTTGAATTCATATTTTTGTTAGAGCCATTTATTATGATCTATAATAGTTAGTGGAAGAAGGATACACTCCACCTACCAAAATAATTGATGGGGGTAAGGGTACCCAAGCCCAATGATGAGTGAGAGGAGGGTGACAAAAAAAATAGATTCATTGAATGCAAAAGTAATAAATATTTTGTATTGTGTTCTTGACTCATTTGAGTTTAATTGTATTAGTATTTGTGAGATGACTCATTAAATTTAGCATTGTCTTGAAGTTACCTATGAGAGTACAAGACAAGTAAGAAAATCTAAAGTGAACACATTGGTAAACAAATATGAGCTCTTTAAGATAAAATCAAATAAATTTATCACCGATATTTCTATATAATTCACCAATATTATCAATATTTTAAACTCTCTTGGTAAGACTTAAACTAATAATGAGATGGTTAGAAAAATCTTAAGATGTTTGCCTAGGTCATGAGATCCAAAGGTGATGGTAATACAAAAAGATAAAAAACTCAACACCTTATCTTTGGAAGAGCTTCTAGGATCTTTAATCGCTCATGAAATGATAATAAAGGACTAGATTTAAGATGACAATGAAGACAAGAAGAAAAAAAATATTACTTTTAAAGTCAACAAATCAAGTAAAGAAGAAGAGAAAGAGAGTGATGAAGACATGGTGCTTCTAACAATGAAGTTTAAGAAATTTCTTAAGCAGAAGCATATGCCTCAAAAGTCAAGAAAAGGCAAAAGGAGCAATCCAATCATGGAAGAAGAGGAGGAAGTACCCACATGCTTCAAGTGTAAAAAGCTAGGCCACATGAAGACAAATTATCCTCTAAATATTCAATTAAGAAGTTAAAATTGAAGAGGAAGAAGGCTATGATGCCAACTTAGGACCACTCTAAGGAGGAGAGCGAGGGTGCCTCTTTCGATGATGAGACTATGAACTTATGCTTCATGACAAATGATGATGAAGTATGTGACCTATCTTTTTGAGGAATTACAGGATGTTTTTGAAGAATTATTTGCAAGACATGAAAGATTAAGTTTCAAACATGCTTCATTGAAAAGGAAACTATTTACTCTTGAGAATAATTTTAATATTTTAAAATTTTCTAAAAGCATTTGCAACTATAAAAAGGATACAGATGCTCTACAAGTAGAATATAATATTTTAAAATTTTCTAGAACTACTTGTGAATGCCATAATGAACTTGCCATACTTAGAGATGAAAATAGTCATTTGAGAAAAGTCTTATAAAACATTTTCTATGAAAATACTATTTTGAACATGATTCTTAAAAGCCAAAATAATATTTTAAATAAATCCGGATTAGGCTTCATTTCATCATCCAAGTTCAAAGGTACTAAAACTACTTTTGTAAAGGCTTCCACCATAACTAACTCTCACAAGACTTGTACTTATTGTTGTAGAAAGGGACGCATCTCATCTGGTTTTTCAATTAAGAGAAGTTTCTCTCTTAAGAAAATATGGATACCTAAAGGGATAGTCCCAAGAGCTAAAAAATTCAAGTTAATTTAGGTTCCTAAAATTTCTCTTGCATGATTTTAGTTAGAGTAGGTAGAGATGACCTGTATGCCTCTACTAGTTATATCTATGGTCATCTTCTAGCTAATATAGTAGAGGTAAATAGTTCATTTGATATTTCTTGTATGATGATTATTTATATTTATGTCCTCATGCACACTCTTTTTCTTTTAACCATGAGGACCTATAATTAAGAATGATGCCGACTCAATTTTAATTTGTTAGTTGTGCCTACATCCAAGAAAAGAATAAGAAGTAGTTCCTTAATAGTGGATGTTCAAGACACATGACAAAAAATTCATTCATGTTTAAGGAGTTGGTAAGAAAAAATGGTTATTGGTAAAGGTGATATTTCCATTGGTTCTTTACTCATTAAAGATGTACTTCTTATTGAGGAACTTAAATACAATTGATTGTCAATTAGTCAATTATGTGATAAAGATTTCATATTTTGTTTAAATCTAACCATTGCATAGTAAGATATAATGAAAGTAATAATATTATTTTTGTTGTTATGGTGATGAAAATATTTATACCATTGATCAAGATAATCTTAATGTGAAAAAGTATTTTATAACTCATGAAAATCGTGAATGCTTTGGCATAAGTGACTTGAACACACATGCATGGATATGATTGTTAAAATCAACCGGAAGGAGCTTGTGAAAGGACTATTCAAAAATAAATTCATCAAGAATCAAGTATGTGATGCATGCCAAATGAAAAAGTAAGTAAAGTTCTCACACAAATCTTAGAAGGGGGTGTCAACTATAAGACTATTTCAACTCTTATACCAAAACTTATTTAGACCCATTAGAACTACAAGTTTAGGAGGTAAAAACTATACCTTTGTAATTGTTGATAATGTTTCAAGCTTTACATAGATTTTATTTCTTGCAAATAAAAGAGATACTTTTGATACATTTATTGATTTTGTAAAATGTGTTAAAAATAAGAAAGTTACTTGATTTTTAAAATTAGAAGTGATCATCAAGGAGAATTTGGAAATCATCCATTCAAAGATTTTTGCATAGAGAATGACATTGGGCATAGTTTTTTGACTCTTCACATTCCATAATAAAATAGAGTTGTTGAGAGGAAGAATAAGTTTCTCCAAGAGATGACGAGGGTCATGCTTAACGAGTACTCCTTATTCAAGTATTTTTACGTAGAAGCCATTACCATGGCTTACTATATCTTGAATAAGGTATCTATTCACTCTATTCTCAACAAAACCTCATTAAAGTTATGGAGTGGGAAGAAGTCCAATATTGCATACTTTCATATTTTTTTATTGCAAATGCTTTATTTTGAATACAAAAAATTATTTATCAAAATATAGCTCCAAAACTTATGAAGCCATATTTCTTGGATATTTATCTAGCTCTAGAACATTTAGAGTTTTCAACAAGACCACTTTGGTTGTAAAGAATTATAAATATCAAATTTGATGAATTTAATCCTTACTTAGAGACAAAGCCTTTTGATGATAATGTAGAGATCTTCAAGAAGATAAACGACTTACAAATCTTAGAAAGAAAGGGGGGCAAGACTAGTAAAGGACCAAATAATAAGAATGTTGAAAATGGAGACATTGAGCCAGAAGAACAAGAGCATGATAAGGAGTCACACAAGGAGTAGAGATTCAAGAAAAATTATCTAATAAATCAAATCATAAGTGATGTTGATCAAGGGGTAAAAACTCATTAAGCTCTTAAATTTAATCCTAATCATATTGCATTTCTTTCTCATATAGAACCTAAGAATCTTGATAAAACTCAAAAATATGAAAGTTGAATTCTTATCATGAAAAATAACTAAATAAATTTGAGCAAAATCAAAATTGGAAGCTTGTTCAAAGATAAAATGACTATCCAACTAGTGGTACCAAATGGGTCTATAAGAATAAACTAAATGAAGATGGTGTTGTGGTTAGAAATAAGGCTAGATTAATGGCCAAAGGTTTCAACAAAATTGAAAAAAAAAAATTATTTTGAAGAGACTTTTGCTCCTATTGCTCATTCGGAATCTATTCGAAGTTTGCTTGCATTTGTTTGTCATAAAGGTTTCAAATTATTTTGAATGGCTTTTTTAAATGGATTTCTATTCGAAGAAGTTTATGTTAAACAACCTCCAGGATTTGAAAATTTAAATTTTTCAAACCATGTTCTAAAATTGAAAAGGCATTATATGGTTTTAAAAAAACTTCAAGAGCTTGGTATGAGATACTTAGCTCCTTCTTAGTATCAAATGGTTTTGAAAGAGGTTGTATAGACACTATATTGTTCCTTCTTAAAATGCATAATGACTTATTAGTAGTACAAATTTACATTGATGATATTATATTTGGTGTTATTAATAAAAATCTTTGTGAGCTAGTTGTAAACACAATGAAGGAGTTCAAGATGACTATAATGCGAGAATTGCACTTCTTTCTTGGTCTCTAAGTATAATAAATGAAAAACAAAATCTTCATCAACAAAACCAAATATACCAAGGAGCTACTTAAAAAATTCAACAAGGATGAAGCCAATACTATAGAAACACCATTGGGCCCTTCAACCAAGTTAGACAAAGATGAAGATGGTGAAAAGATTGATGAAAAGAAGTATAGAGGTATGATTAGTAGTTTAGTATATATTACCATAAATAGTCCCAATATCATATTTAGTGTTTGCTTATGCATTAGATTTCAAGCATCTCTTACGAAATTACATCTAGTTGCTGTGAAACACATATTTAAAAACCTTAAGGGCACACTAGACTTAAAATTATGGCATCCAAGAGATAGTTATTTTGATTTGATTGGCTTTTGTGATGTGAACTATGCTGGATATCATGCGGATAGAAAAAATATCAGTGGCACTTACCAGTTTCTTGAAAAATTTCTTATCTCATAGGGTTCTAAGAAATAAAATTCAATGATTTTTTCTACTACTGAAGCTAAATATATAGCTGTAGGGTAATGTTGCTCTCAAATTTTATGAATGAGACAAACACTTCAAGATTTTAATTATGCTTTTTCAAATGTAATAATTTATTGCAACAATACTAGTGCAATTAGTTTATCCAAAAATTTGATACTACACTCTTGTTCTAAATGTATTGATATTCACCATTTTTTTCTTCGAGATCATATTTTAAAAAGATATTTTATTGATATTTATTGAAACCAATTATCAATTCACATATATTTTCACAAAACCTTTAGACGAGATGTAGTTTTGTTTTATTAAGAATTCTATTGGGATTGTAGAAATTTCATAATTTTCTGAAATTTTTGGAATTGAGGTTTTAACATTGTGTTTCAGTATTTTTTAGCTAAGAAATCTACTTTAAATTGGACATCCTATTCAGAACCAAACATCTAATTTTGAATAATTTTGCTCTGCCAAACCTCTTATTGGATGTCCATTTTTGTATCAGATGTTCGATATAATAGTTCTGAACATGATTTTTCTTATTGTCGAATGTTTGATTTATGAACCAAATGTCCAATATATGGTAGTGGGGTCCGATTTCAAATATTTAAACCATAGCCACCAGTCTTTTTCCCATCTCCCTCACGCATGATTCATCTCCAGCAACCCACGTGAGCACTTCGGCCTCTCTCTCCAGTAAGGTGTTCTACCTCAATTAGGGTCCATCTTCGCACTCTCATCATCCCACATCTCAATTTAAAGTTTTCTCCTTCCAATGGACAAAAGATTCAAGAGTTTTGTATTCCAGAAGAGGAACAGTGAAGGTTCCTCTTCCTCCCCTAGTAATGACCCCTTTCCCTCTGAATTTACTTCTCAAGAATTCTTTATTCAATTTCAAACCAACTTTGTCAATCCTCATATTGTTGTTCCTCGCATCTTCATTCCGTAAATCTCAAAACCCTATTTAATACTCAAAGATGGACATTCTCTTAACCAAACGTGAAAACTACTATGATTATGATGTTTGAGTTTTCTATGCTAATGCTCACTTTAATAAAATCTTTGTGGGATCGATTTTGGTTGTCAAGATAACGAAGACCTCTAGGAGATCTCGAATTATAAATTAAAATTTATTTTGATTTGAAATACACTATCAGGTATTGTGAAAATATTGACTTCCAATAAATGCAAGTCCCTATTGTTAATTACCTCGATAATTGTTAAAAATCTTCTAAAGTGAGAAACCTACCTAATAAAATAGAGACAAAAAAAAAAGCATTTAATTAATTTTAAGAAATTATACGTAGCTTAAGAAAGGGTACACCCTCACTTTACAATAAATTTCAACATAGAATTATATAAAGCATGAAAGAAATAAAGAAAAAAAGAAAGAGTAGAGAAGAACCTTTGATGTGTGCTACTATCCCGTTCCCCTACATTGGACCATGTGGTGTCTGAACCAAATCAACTCAGTCTTTAGTAGGTATTGATGGCATCGTTTGATGGAATATGGAAGAAAAAAGGAGGAGTTCAAAGCATTTACAATAGCTTTGAGCATTGGCAGTAACTTCATTTGGTTTAGTGGTGTCACCAACATCTTATAGGGTTGGGTATAGCTTTGAAAATCACATCATCAACTACTTTTGGAATTGACTAGCTTAAGGGGTGTGTCATCAACTATTTCTGGGGTTGATTACTTGAGGGATGCATTGTCAACTACTTTTGGGATTGACTAGCTTAAAAGAGTTTCATCAATGGCTTCTGAGTTGACTTGCTTGAAGGGTGCACAGTCAATTGCTTCTAGATTTGACTATCTTGAGGGATGCATCATCAACTACTTTTAAGGTTGACTAGCTTGAAAGGCACATCATCAACTACTTTAAGGGTTGACTAGCTTGAAGGATGCAACATCAACTGTTTTAAAGGTTGATTAGCTTAAGGGGACATATTATCATTTGTTTGTGGGGTTGACTAGATTTGAAGGTCTATCATCAATTATTTGTAGAGTTTACTATCTTTGAAGGTCTATCATCAAATACTTGTGGGGTTGACTAGCTTTGAGGGTTGCGCCATCGACTACTTCTAGGGTTGACTAGCTTTGAGGTTTATGTCATGAACTACTTGTGGGGTTAACTAGCTTGAGGGGTGTGTTATCAATTGCTTCAAAGTTTGATTAGTTTGAAAGGTGCATCACCAACTGCTTGTGAGGTTGACTAGCTGGAAGTGTAGTCAATGACTTTGAGCACATTGGTATTTAATTTCTTTGATTTGATAGCATCACCGATGGCTTAGAGGGTTGGGTATAGCTTTGAAGTGTGACCGACAGCTTTGAGTTTGTTGGGGATTAACTTGTTTGATTTTGTAGCATCACCAACTACTTATGAGGTTGGGTATAGCTTTGAAGTGCGACCAACAACTTTGAGCATGTTGGTGATTAACTTCTTGGTTTGGTAACATTACCAACAGCTTATGGGGTTAGCTATAGCTTTGAAGTGTTGCTAAAAAATTTTGTAGTGCACCTAGCAAGACTTAGTTTAACCTTATTTAGTTCTATTTGAACTAATTTTAGTTCAGATTAGGATGGTAACATCACCCTTTGTTTATAGTCTTGGAGTATTGTCGACGGTTCAGCACATCCAGTGGGACTTGGTTTGACCCTATTTAGTTTTGTTGGGACTAATATAGTTCGGGTCCAAGTTCAGTTCAGAATTAGTTTAACACTCAACTTTGATTTGAGTCTAAAATCGATTTAACTTGATATTTAAAATTTAATTAAATTATAATTCACTAACTCTTTCTTAAAAGATAGGGATTATTCCAATCTTGCCATTTCCAAAATCTTTAATGATTAGATTCACATTGATGCTTTATAGCATAACCAAGGGAACTATGTGAGACATCAAAGTCACTGAATGTTGAGTAATGAATTAATCCACCAAACTTAGCATCAATTTTAGAAGAACATTCATTAAATACTAATTATTAACTCTAGTTGGAGCAACACTGATTTTCATTTGAATTTGATGTAATTCGGTTCAATGTTCAAGATTTGATTTTAGTTCAAGTTTGATTTTATTTAGTTAGGATTGAGTTTGACCTTATATTGGACCTTTATTGAGTTCTAGTTTGCATCTTGATGAACTTTGGTTCAAGTTCAAGTTAATTTAGTTCGACTTGATTTCAATTTAGGCTCAGCACGGCTTGGTCTTGCTTTGATTTTGAGTTTGCACTTTTAGTTTGGACTTGATTTAATCTAATCATGATTTAATTTGAGCTTAGTTCAATTTATATTGGATTCGATTTGAACTTAACTTGACTTTTAAATTAACCCATCTCAAGTCTAATTAGGGTTAAGTTTGAGGTCTAGGTTAACTAAATTTAAGTTTTTTTTAGAATCCAGCTTGATTTAGATTTTAGACTATTTATTTGATTAGTTTAGGTATATTTGAGTCAACTTGGCCTTTGTCTATTTGTTTTGTCTAAGTTCAATTTTAACATGATTAAGTTACATCATGTTAAGTAGTTTGATTTGAAGGTCTTTGGCTATTTATAATAATTTTATTCAAACTCATGGCTCGATCTTAAACATGCCAACCTGAAGGAGGTTCAGCTCATGAGCTCAAAAACTGGCTTAGAAGTATAAGCCTGAGGACTGATTGGGTGTGAGTCTAAAGACTGGCCCAAATGTAAACCTGACGACTGACTGAATATGAACCTGAAGGTAAATGAGTACGAGCTTGAAGGTTGGCTGCGTGCGAGCCAGAAGATTGACTAAGTATAAGCTCAAAAGTTGGTTGAGATGCAAGCCAAAAGGCTAGTTGAGTACGAACTCGAAGACTGATTGAGTACGAGCTTGAAGGCTAGTCTAGATGTGAGCCCAAAGGCTGGTTGAGTGTAAGCTCAGAGATTGATTTATGTGCGAATCCGAAGGCTGACTAAGTGCAAGCTTGAAAGCTAGGTTGGATGTGAGCTCGAAGGCTAATTAAGTGTAAGCTCGAACGCTAGCTAAGTGCGAGCTCGAAGGTTGGTTGTATGCGACCCAAAGGCTGGCTTAGATGTGAACCCGAAGCTGGCTAATTAGTTGAGTATGAGCCAAAAGGTTGATTGAGTGTAAGTCTAAAGGCTGGCTTGGTGTGACAAAAATTTGTCATCTTGGAGTGACTATAGGTAGCCATAACAATGTTAAAAGTTTGCTATCTTCGAGGGGATACGGGTGACCATTGTGTTGATGGAGTTCATCAACAGGCCAAAGGACCGCGGGTGCTCTTGGTAGTGCTAGCATAAAAAAGTCGACACAAGATGTTGCTGGCCAAATTTTTTTCAGCAAATTTTATATTTATTTTCCTATGTTTTTCATCCTTCTTTTTATCTTTCTCCCGTGTCTCTTCTTTCTCCTTTGTTCTTGAGCTCTAGCGAGCCAAGGTGGCTCAGCTTCCTTTCCAACCGGATCTGGTTGAAAAATGGCCGGATTCGGCGCAACTTCCTTGTAGCAAGGTGGGGGCGGGGGGAGGGGGGGAGGTGTGGGTTGTGGGGTGTCTTTGCCCCCTTGTCTCATTGCCAAAATTGGTCAGATCTTGGTCAGATTTGGCCCTAGTAATGGCGAACGGGTTGCCATGAGGAGAGATCACAGTCATGCAATGGTTTGGAGGAGCCCAAAAATTCATAGGTGGCTCGGGGGCATTCAATGGTGCTATCATGGCTCGATGGGACCTCCTCCACAGGTGACCGATGGTGAGTATAGGAAAAAGGCCAAGTCAGCAGCTCGGTGTGAGAGGCGACGAGATGGGCAACTGCCCATTCAAGTAGACCATGTGGAGGATTCCAACCACTTGGGCTATGAGTCGGTGATGGTATGGAGTTTGACGAGGGAAGGAGAGGCTAGTGGAGTTGCAAGGGAATGGGTAGCCACCTCAATATGGGGCAGTAGTGTGACTGCCTCAAGACCTGGGGTAGGGCCATCGGAGGGCTCCGACAAAGATGAGTGTGGGGTGAAGCAACCAGGAATAGGAGCGACAACATGCTAACTAAGGACTACATGGAGTAGAGCTCGGACCGGTGGGCATAGTGTAGGCCAGTGGTGTGCTGGTGGTGTCGTGAAGTGCATGCTAGTAGGCTAGGTATGGGGATAGGCATGGCAATAGATAGGAATGCTTCCTCAGAGGAGAAAAGGAGGTAAGAAGAGGATCATAAAAAAAACAGAGGTAAAGAAATACCTTACTTTCTTCTTTAAATTCTTGATTGTCTTTTCTCTCAATTTTGAAAATATATTTTTTATGATTGGTGATGAAATTATATTCCCAAAATATTATTTTCCTTAATTGGAATGTAATCCTTAGTATTGAGATAAGAGATTTCAAACTTTTGTACCATTTCCGAATGCTAAATTTTAAGGGGTTATTTGAAAATTTTTCTTTAAAAATATAATTTTATAAATTTTAGGGTTTTTTTACAAAAAATATATATTTATAAAAATTCTAAAATTTTTAGGATCCTTTTGAATAAATTTGGACTTGTTTACAAATAAAATTTTCGAGAGACTTATTTGTAAAAGTCAAAAATTTCAGGGGTTTATTTGTGAAAGTTAGAAATTTAAAAAATTTAGTTATGAATATAAAATTTCGAGAAATTTATTCGCAAATTCTAGATCTTGCAAAGATTAATTTGGAATTTCAAAACTTTCAAGGGCTTTTTTGTAAAATTTCATCTCAGGGACTATTTGTAAGAAAAATTTGATCGGGGATCTATTTATAAAATATATTTGGTTAGGGTCCTATTTGCAAAAATCTTGCAATTTTTGTTTTACCCCAGATATTTGATAAATTTTGGATCTAATTTTGGTCTAAAAATTCAGCTCAATTGACTCTCATTAGTTTAAGTCCAATTTTTCAATAATTTAAATCCAAATTAAATCTAATTTTTAGTCAAATTTGATCACGAGTTTGGTCCAATTAAGGCCCATATTTGGATCACAATTCAGTGGCATACAATTTTATATTTTGATTAATTTTAATTAAATTTAATTTTTGGTCAAAATTGACTCAAATAAACTCTAACACTTTTGATACTCACTATGGTGATAGACAAATATCTCTTACTCTTGTAATCTTAGGTTCTATCATTGGTATACCTGCATAGGGAAGAGACTAATTCTAACCCGTAAATTGCCTGACTAGATTTTCTCTTATCAGTCGGTTATTGAGACCATCTTTGAGAAAAATTGGGATGAGGTCATATGGAAGCTACAGTCTCCCCTTCTCCCACTTAGAGCCTATTTTCTTCATCAAATTCTTACTTATACTATCCTTCCCAAAGGTGGTCATGAAAAATGAAGTTTCCTTCACTGAATTGTTCTTATCTATAGTCTTCTGACTAGTCATATGATATATCTATCTCACATCATTATCCACTATATGGGCTATTATACCCGACACTCTTATGCCACTTTCAACTTTTCTAGCATCATCACCCTAATTCTTTGAAACTTTGGTGCTCTCACTCCTTAGCATGACCTCTCTCTAGCCCACTCCTACACAAGAGTTGATATCTTTTCTCATTTCACTCTCTTTTAGATGGGCATTTCCTTACATGATGGATCTTGGACTCAGGAGAAGGGCAGTGATGAGTAGGATAAAGAGGTCAAGATTGATGCCATAGAGTGCAATCCAAGAGGAGGTTATGTATGCACTGGACCCTCACATGCCTCATCCACTAAGTCCAAGGCTGATTTTGCTACACGACTTGTACATTAGAGTGCCTAGCATAGCGAACAGCCAAATAGGTGACCCAGCTTAGGACCACAGTAGATGAGATAACGACGATGATGCATACATCCTTGGACGGCCTATGAGAGATGGTTTGCATTCTTACAGATTGCTCGACTCCTCAACCACCTCTAGACCTAGTTCTTAGATTTGTGTTTATTGCTTTTCTATTTGTGGAGTCTGTGACCTTGTTTTCATGTATGAATTATGCTTTCAGTGTTTCGAGCCTTTGACTTGTGGTGTATGGATTAGTGTTTTGTGATTTGATGGTTTATGGTTTTGGACTATGGCTTTTGGTTTATAATTTGGTGCTATGTGACTTGATGCTTTAGCTTTTATATGGATTTTGTTTTTTTTATCTTATTTCTTGGATATCACATTATTATAATGCCTCAAGTTAGGAGGAGCTTACTCTTACTTATACAAGTTGTGGTGATATTGTCATTTTTTATATTGCTTGTTGATTAGCATGTATTTAGATTGTACTTCTGGAAGGTGTAGGGGAGCCTCCGTCTGTTTATGCCTGATTGTGTGTCCTTTTTTGTTGATGTCAAAAGAGGGAGAGAGCTAGAGCTATATTTATCTATTAGGAGGATGACGTATTAATCTGTTATAGTGATTTACTATATTGCTTTATGTCCTCATGATCATGTGCATTTACATGCTTACCCATATTGTTGCATGCTTAAGATTTTAAGTATTTTATTTGTGTATTTGTCATCATCAAAAAAGGGAGATTGTTGTCCATTCTAATTTTGATGAACAAATGATATTTAATAAGTTACTTGAGTTGTGTTTAACCAAAATACTTAAATCTCTTAAGGAAATGTTCGAAAGCTTCAAGGAAAAGAAGAAGCATAATGGTATATTAGCGAGCATGGCATGATAAGATAAAGAGATGACTCGGAGGTGAGGAAACCACTTGAAGACTCATGAGTGACTTGGAGTTTTTTCTTTATTTTTTAGTCGAATCAAAAGCTTGCTTGAGATAAATTATTTAGTGCTTAAAGTCATGTAAGAATTCTGCAAGAAGCTCTTAATAGAGCTTTCCTGACTGAATTAGATGTTCGATTTTGAACTAGATGGCCGATTGAGTTAAGCTGAGAATTAAGTTTTTAGTTCAAGACAAAATTGGATGTCCGATTGAAAATTAGACGTCCAATTGGCATTTTTAAACTAGATGTCCGATAGGGTTTTGAAGCCAGTTCTAAAGATTTGGAAGTAGATGTTTGGTTATCTAAAATAGACATTCGGTTCGGGTTTTTTACATGACTAATGACTAATTTTTTAACTGTCAGAGTGAACCAAACCATGAAATTTTACCCCTAATAGATAGATTTGACCCCAAATGTATAAGTAGAGTTGAAGAGACTTCTATTGACAACTTTTACATCTTTTAATCTTTGCAAAAGAGATCGAAGCCTTCTTTTACTCTCTAGTCATTGTTGAGCTCTACATCTTTGAATCTCAAGCTAACTTTCGTTATCATTTTCTTTAGTCTTGAGAGAACTTTGTATTAGCTTAATTTGTACAAATTTTTACAAGTTTTCCACTTATAATCCACTCTAAGGTTGTTTGAAATGATTGAAAATTACTAACTTTGGTTTAGAGTTGATCTTGTCAATTAGAGTAAAAAGATTGTACAGGGATAGTTTTACCAATCAAGTGGCACTTTTAGTAGAGAGTTGAAGTCCTTAAAATCAAGGCAAGGGCTGTGGAGTAGGAGCAGTTGGTCTCCAAATCACGTTAAATTTTGATACACTCTCTCCTTTATCTTAATTTATTTCTTAATGCACTTGTGATTGTGACTCGAATTGATCTTGGATTTATCAAAAAAGTCACGTTAATTCTCAAAGCCTAATTCACACCTACACCCCCCACCCCTCCTCCTCAACACTCTAAGGTAATTTCTTTGCTTTCAACATGTTCTTGCATTGTTTTGTTTTCTCTATTTTTTTTCTTTGATGAAATTTACTTTATTGTGTTTATATGAAAGATTGTGTACTATTTTTCTAAAATTTTTTTTGGCTTTCTTTTCTAATAAATATTTGATTGTTAGATGAATGATAATGAGAATTTAGAATTGATAAGTATTCAAGCTAGTGAATTTACTATTTTAGCAGTCATATTCATGATAATTCAAATTTTGAGAAGAAAAAAAAGAGTCTGTTTGTTGTTGATAAAGAGACATTTAGGTTTGGTATATTTTAATAATATTCTAGGAATGAGAGAAATAACTATGTGCATATTTGAGGATGGATTTTCCTGTATATTTCAATTTGACCAATATGTTGAAAGATTGAAACTTTTTGTATAAAAAATTATTTTTCTGTTGATTATTAACATTATATCAATATAAGGGAAAATTTCCAAATAAAATTTTGTTAAACTAAACTATTGGATTTTCTCTTAGACCATCAAATTTTTTGATATCTTCCTAAGTTTTAATTATTCTCATATATTAAATTACCAATTTATAAATAAAAAAATATTTTATTGGTTCACTAATTAAATTTATATGTTTATATGTAAAATAAATCTCAATATTATAAAGAAGGGGTAAGTTCACCCATTTAAAAATGGGTGATCATATTTCTAACTTTTTCTCCAACCAAATACCAAAATTTTAAGGATTGCCGAATTTAATTATTTTTATTTACAATCCAAATAACAAAATTTAAACAATTGATGAAATTCGGAATAACTCAATCTTAATACTAACTTTGCAAATTCCATTAATTCCTCAAAATTAATGAAATTGACCAATTTCACAATCCTGTATTAGGAATTGAGCCAAATGGCTCCAAACTAAACAGTCCATTTGGGCCATCACTAAATTTGATCTTAAATGGTCCCATCGATGTATGTCTTGGACGTGTATGTGTTAAGCATGTAGTACTCTAGTCCAAAGGACTAGATCAATTTTCCTGCTTCTTAGAATTAGGGGTGAGTAAAAAAAATTAAAAAAAATTAGTATATTGTATTGATTCTCAAAATAAATTAATATGATTTTGGTTCTAAATTTTATAGAACCACAAAATCAGTTTTAATTTTGATTCTATAATTTATAAAAAATGATGAACTGAGATGATACAAATTTTAAATAAATAAATAAATAATAAGTATATATATATATACACACACCACATACATAATAAAACTTACTATTATATTATAATTTTTAAATATATTTTTTAATCACCAATAAAATTATAATTTTTAAAAAATTATACAATTATTATTTTATAATTTATATTAAAATTTTAAAGTATTATAATGTAAAGTTTAAAAGTAATAGTTTGAAAAATTGGTATATTGATTTTAAAATCACATTAAAATTGATTTAGAATAGAAATTAAAATTTTGATTCTCAACTTAAATCAATATAATTTTGATTTTAAAATTATAAAAAATAAAAATTTTATTTCGATTTTAAAAATTTTGATTTTACTTGTTCCCTGCTTGCAATAGATAACTAAACCAGTAATCTTTTTCCAGTTCAGTTTGGATCAGATGGCTACTTGTTGTTGAGATCTTTTTGCAAAATTATGCAAAATGCCTCCCCTAAAAATCCAAAATTCTGTCCAAGTTCTCATATCTTCATCAAGAAAGGAGCTAGCTCTCTTTCCTTCCTTGAATCCATGGCGAGCTCCTCTACCTGCTGGGCGTTCAAAGCCGTGGCCTGAGACCCCCTCTCTTTTTCAAAGCAGCAATCTTTCTTCTGTTGCAGCCTTTTTATTTTTGGTGCTTTTTGAATCCATCGATTGGATTCGATATGGGTTTGTTGCATGTTGTTGAGTTTTAAGTGTCTCGAATTCGGGTTAGAATTTGAGTTAAAAGTAGAAATTTAAAGTTAGATCTAAACTTATGATTGATTTATAATATTAGGAGTTAGAATTAGAATAAACTCAGACTCAATAAAAACTTATAAATATTCTAGTAATACATAGGGTTTAGTGGGGTAGTGCAGCTTAAACTAGAGAGAAATAGAGAGAATAGAGAGAAGAGAAAGAGATAGTGTGTCATCTCTCATGTGTGGGTCTTTATAGTATTTCTTGGTGGTCTCTCGTGGTGGTGTCTTGTGATGTTTTTTTAGAGATTTTCTTTGAAAGTGAAAGCGTTACCGAGACTTAATGAAAGAGTTTAGTTGAGTAAGAAAGAGTACTGTAAAGTTTTTTGATAATTGATCTCTCACTCCCCCGTGAATGTAACTTGATTTTGGGTGAAACATGTATATTGTTGTGTTTTGTCTTGTTTTTTTTTTATCTTATATTACTTCTCATTTCCTATGTTGTTTGAGAATAAGATGATTCATGAACCTTCTACTACGAATCCCAACAATTGGTATCAGAGTTTAAGGGCAAACAACCAAGATGATAAAATCCTTATTCAAGATAAAGAAGTTTGACAGCAAAATCAATTTTGCCCTGTGGCAGAAGAAGATGGAAGTCAAGTGAGGCACAGGAATAGGACAGTGGTTCTTGCGAGAGAGAGCGCAAGAGTAGGCTGGCAAAGGGCCACGCAGGGCGTGGATTGGCTAGAGCCGGAGAGGCCGATGAAGGGCCATGTAGGGCTCTCAATCAATGGCGACTGGGGTTTAGATCAGTAGCGGGTGGCCTTTGATGAGGTGCAGCAGGGCATCCCAAGCAACTGGGAGGTGAAGGCCAACGAGTGCGAGAATAGGATGCATGCGTGCGCAGAAGGTGAAACTCAGGTAGGTAAGCTGGAAAGCAACACGACTGTAATTAGGGCTAGTATGCAGCAGAGAGGGGGATATAGCGAGGTTGTGAGATGGCTAAGGTTGTGTGACAATGACGAAGAGTCACTTGTAGGTGGCACAACAAACGAAAGGTGGTGCGATGGTGGCTACACAATGGGGTTATGTAGCACCACGACAGCAGTCGGCTCCAATCGGCGAGCAGTAGAGGTGCTAGCCGCCTGATGGTGCTCCGGCAAATAGGAAACAGAGGTTGGAGTGGCTTGGTCGGGGAAGATGAAGCTCTGGCGGTCACAACTTGGAGACTGTGGAAGTGGTGAAGCCTCCCCTCTCTATTGACTTGCAAGTGGCAATGCTGTCCTTTTCAGCAACTTTGAGGCCAATGGCGGCGATGCGATCTAAGCAGGTTGTGCTTAGGCACAATGTGAGGTTGGCTCGAGCTTGCGTCTTGCGATTAACTGAATAAGCTAGTAGCCCAAGAGGAGGGACTGGATGAGAGATGATGGCTAAAGTTCTTGGTGATGGCACACTCGATTTCAAGCCAAGATGGAGATTATTGAGTTTTGGGTGTCTCGAACTCGAATTAGAATTTGAGTTAAAGTAGAAATCCAAAGTTAGATTTAGACTTATGATTGATTTGTAATATTAATAGTTATAATTAGAGTAAAACTCAGACTCAATAAAAACCTATAAATATTCTAGTAATACATAGGGTTTAGTGGGGTAGGGCTGAGGTTAAATTAGAGAGAAATAGAGAGAAAAAAGAGAAGAGAAAGAGAGAAAATATCGGCTCTCATATGTGGGTCTTTTTAGTACTTCTTTATTCTCTTATAAATTCTCTTTGAAAGTGAAAATGTTACCGAGATTGAGAAAAGAGTTTAATTGAATAAAAAAAATACAGTTTTTTTTATAAATTCTTATAAAATTTTTTAATAATAAATCTCTCGCTCTCCGTGAATATGACCTAATTTTAGATTAATTATGTATATCGCTATATCTTATTTTATTATTTTATTATTTTATATTATTTTATATTATTTTATATTATTTATATTATTTAAAAATAAAATTATTTGTCCCCCTTCCGTGCGAATCCGAAGATCGTGTCTGCAGGAAGTTTAAGATATTACGGTGCAGTTTGAGTGGCACAAAGGCTGTTTATACGAGTGAGTACTACGCACCGCAGCGGGCTGGCGGGATTGGGATTTCGTCTGTCAGGTATGTATTAGGAATTTTTCAGTGGTCTTATTGATTGTAGGAGTTTGATAACGTTTGAATTTTGATGAGTTTTCGGTTGGCTATTGCCTTCTAGGGACGATTTGTAGGCAGTCTTGGGGTTAATTTGGATTGTTCTCATCTTTTATTTGATTTTTGGAGTGAATGATCTTTCCCATGTTCGAAGGTTTATTCAATCCTCAAAAGGTGATATCGTGGATCGACTAAAGTTTGGAATTTGACGAGTTTTCAATTGATTTGGGGATGTTTTTGCAGGCGGTATCATTTCTCTCGGTGGCTATGGGGATGGTTAAAGTTTGAATCTTGATTATTTTCTTGTTTGGTATTTAGAGATGATTTGAAATCACCTTATTCGCTATACTTCCCCGTGGAGGCACAAGGTGGACCTCCAATGGTGCAGGAGCAGTTCCAGAGCGTCATCAGCCAGTTTTTTCAGTATGTATTGATTTCAGGGTCTCTAGTGTTTGGATTTAACGCGTCTGAAAGATCTCTCAATAAAGGAATCCATTTTTTTCATGAGTACCCCTTAAGGGGACTGTGCATTGAAATATTGACTCTGTTTTAGAGGATAATTCGGTGTGGTGGACATTTTGATGATGACACGGCCAACATCATTTTAGCACAGCTGCTCTATTTAGATGCTGTTGATCCTACCAAAGTTCATTCCCATCTTTCACTTTATACCTCAATCCATGCGCACCAAAGTTGATTTTTTTTTCTTAGCTTGGAGCACATTTAATGGCTTAATTGAACACCAAAGTTGATTTTTTTTTTTTCTTTTTTCTCACCAAGGCAGTATTTTTCAGATTTGCTGAGCTGAACTATTGCAGTTCAGATAAATTTATGAGCAAATTACATTCATTAGTTTATCATCTCTGTGTCACTGACATGGTGCTCCTAGTTGCCACCAAATATTTATGATTCGTGATTTGTACAGTTATAAAAATGTAATGTGCAGAACTAGCACTATGCTTGGTCACTTATCTGATAACAGCTTTTGTAGCTGTGAATCAGCATTTTGAAAAGAAAAAATGGAAATTATCTCATGGAGGTTTCACCTCTTCCATCTGTCCTGCCATAAGACTAGCAATTTCCTCATCTCTGTTATAAACTTATTGGCATGGAGTGATGCTTTCACATTGTCTGAATTGGAAATATATCGTCATTTAGTTACAAAGAAATAAACATGCTGTAATGGGATTTTTAGTTTGTTCTCTTATTATCTATTCTTTTTTATTTTAGACAGAACTGAGTGCTCTTTCTTCTAATTAAATTGTGATCCTTGAACTACATTCTTCTTAAAGCCCAAACTAATTTTGGTTTTGGGTTTCTATTTTGCCCCACCTTTTTCATTGTAACTCTTGCATTCTCCATTAACTTCTAAACAGGTTTTATCATTGGCTACTAATAGAATTCTAATTAATAAAATTCTTGACATACTTCATAGGACATTATTATGTATGTGAATTCTTCATTAGGAACAGTCACAGTGGTAATGAACTCCACCCACCAGACTTTATCTTAATAAAGTAGTTTCTGAGGTTTAACTTATGCAATTTGGTGGCCTTCTTCTAAGCATGTATGGCTATATTTGATACAATAAGGCATATTTGTGTTATAAATAAAAATATTAGTTATAAATAGTTATCACCTAATAAGTTAGGGAAACCACTATCCCCATCAGTTAGTTATCACCTAACCTATTGCCTAACTTATTGGGTGATAACTATTTATAACTAATGTTTTTATTTATAATAATTTTAGGGTAGTATTTTCCCACAACTGTTGCAGATTCGTTATGAAAGTTACCCCGGAAATATGATACTTGATAGAAAAAAACTATATGGTTGTAATTGAAGATCTATTCGAAAGCAAGAAATCCCTAAAAATAAACTTTGTGAGTAAGAATATTTGAAGAAAAAAAAAGCACTTAGAGTGAATCTATAATGAACTTCTTCAATCTCTTTATAATATGAAGTGTCGTTTAGACATAAAAATAATTTAAAATGAAGAGGCGCATCTCTCCAGTAATATTGTTTTTTCTCTCTCAGGAAGTTACATACTCCTAACTGAATATTAACCCAATAAGAATAAGATCTCACCCAAAATGGCTTTGGCCCAAACAACGCAAACTGCATCCATTATCATTCAAACTAAATAAATCATATTTTTCTCTTCCATCCAAACATATACTACAAATATATATAAATAATAATATAATCTCTTGATTTTATTAAACTCAAAATATTATGACACATTGGTTATTTGACTTTTAGTAATAATAACTAATATTATTATTAGATAATATTTTAAATAGTATAACAATCCACCCTGCTGTTTCTGACTGTTTGTGCTTTAGCTGCTAGGTGAGCATATCTCCTGTTTGTAGGCTTAACTCTTGATATTGGTTCCCGTACCAATGTCATTCATGTCCGCTCTTTGGTTACCTCTGCACCAAATAGACATTAAATTAAAATATGTGGTGCATGTTGGTAAGTGAAGCATGAAATGGTATAATGATATTTTATCAGTCACAAAAATGTCTGGACTAAATACTTATAAAACTAAAATAAGAAAGATTGATGTCTTGTTCATTAGCTTGATACTGAATTAAAATTCCATTTTATGGATGCATAGGAAGTCTTGGGAGGAGAACACAAATGATTAAACACAGAGGAGATAGACAATTTACATTTGATTTTTTACTTATTTGGTCTCCTGGCAATTTTATATGTTAAATGATTGGTGAACCACACAAATGAAATATAGACATATCCAATCTCTCCCTTTTAGCAGTATAGAAAACCAACTTTTGTTTGTTCAGATAATTGAGTTTTCTTATCACATTAATGGATCTTTTACTCTAAATATTTTCTCTTATGATCAAATAGTGCTGGACAGGTGTATGATGGGAATTAGGATTAATGCTTGATTTGTGTATACTCTCAAATCATCATTCACTATGGCTTTAATTTTGACTTCTGCACTCCTCATGTGAGGTATTTCTTGAGAAATACATGTCAACTTTGGAGCTTTTTGGGAAAATTTTTGTGGACACTCTTCTTAAATGACATTGATGTTCTTTGATGCATCTAAATTTTGTCTCTACTCAACATGCCCCATTGGTCCATATCATCTTCTATATTAGTTGCTATTACAAGAAGCCACATTCATTATTAATGTAAATTGCATATTCCTGTCTGCTAATCCTTCCAAATGCTGTTTCCTACATGTATAGCATCAGTGTTCATGTTAGGTTTCTTATTCTTTCTTCTGCACATCAATTTACTGACTTTTGAATCTTGTATTTGTCTTTTGGCTGTCCAACAATAGCATAGGTTCCTTGATTTTAATTGCTGGAACCAAGAGTAGCTTTGCCTTTTCATTTCTCTTAACATGTTAATTTTTGAGTTGATGTTAAGCTTGTAGATTTCCTTCTTGCCAATAATGCAGGCAAATGCTACAGTTTACCAAACTCTAGAATAACGATTCATCAACCATTGGTGGTGCCCAAGGTGGGAAAACAGATATAGATATTGAGGTAAATTCTTGCTAAATTATTAATTTATAGCTTCCCGAATTTGTGGCAATTCACAATTACTTTTGGGTGCATCGTACAACCTGCAACTTGGCCATAAGTTGCACCTGTAGCAGATTCTGTTAATCAATCCTGTTATCCTTGAATTTTTTAGTTTTTTCCTTTTCAAGACAATGTCTGAGTTTTATATATTATGAGAACTATCATTTTGTGCATTTGTTGCCTGTAAAGTTTGAGCTGCAACTAGTATTGGTTATTGATCTTTTTGGTGAACTTTTCTTGCAGGCAAATGAAATGCTGCATCACAAAGCTAATCTGAATGGCTACCTTCCCTAGCATACCGGTCAAAGCCTAGAAAAGTCAACCAGGACACTGATAGAGATTTCTTCATGAGCGCAAAAGGAGCACAAGAATATGGCCTAATAGACCGTGTAATCATGAATCTTCTTAAAACTCTTCAACCATTACCAGCTACTGACGAGCAAGGTGTCATGTGGCAATGTGAACTGTGCCCTGGTTACATTGTTGTCTGGAAGCTGTAGATTGTGTGTATGTCAGGTTTGTGGTACAATTAGGAATAACTGTTTAGGATCACCTTGTACCATCATAATTAACTGCATATCAGTGATTGCCAAGATTTTGGAAGTTCGTATGCTAAAATCGAGTCTAGAGCTAGAACCGAGCGAGCCGTTATCAACTTGAACTCTGTTCGTTTTGTAATTGAGTCAACTCATCCAGTTTAAACTCAGCTTATTTTTTATCGAATCGAGTTAAGTTCGAGTAACTCGCGAGCAGCCCGTTATCAAATTCACACCCTTATGTATGAGTTTGTATTTGCAAGAAAGGAGCCATTGTTCAATGAATGCCCTTGTGTCAGTAAAACTGTGATGATTATTGTTGGTTGGTTGTCTTTCTTGTGATGGTAGATGTGGCATCAATGGCATCACAAACACCTCTAACAGTGCAGCCATTCCACTAACTGGGATGTTCAAATACATATCCAGTAATATAATGGACTCCTTCCCTCTATTTTCAATAAAGCATCAATTATCTCATATTATGGCCACTCAAAAATGTTATGTGCTCACTAAAAATAATACTCAATATGTACGTCAGAAATACTAGCTGGATTTTATTTTTTTTTTTTGAGTAAGGTATGACTGCATAAAGTCTATAGCGATTCACATCTTTGTGGTTCTTCACCACAACTTGTTTCTTACAAATATAGCCTGCTCCCTATCCGGCAACTAAACAAATCAATGAAACAGCTGAAGAGAAGTTTAAATCTTTATTTTTAGTTTGGCTGACAGAGTAAATCCAGAAATAGGGGGATAAACTTTGAATATAGAAATTTTGGATTATAAGGAGGTAACAGTACCCCACTAATAATTTTCAGAATTAAGAGAGGCTAAGTGTTGCAAAATTTCTCATCATTACATTTGGATGAGAGTAGCTATCCTCCCACAGCTTAAGGCTACAAGTTATTCAAGAATAAGGGGTTTGTTTTGCCCCTTATTCCTATCCTAGCATGCCATTAGGAAGCAAAAGAGACCTCCATCCAATAAAGGAAGAGCAGAATCACAGAAAAGAGCACCCTCATCATGAAAGAACCCCTCATGGAACTCATATTCTGCTTTTAAAACAACTGACAACTGCTGAGAAAAGGCCCCGCTTCTCTCTCTCCATTCCTTTTGGTGTTCTTTTGTGGTTCTTGCCCATTTGTCCATTTGAAACATAGCCATCATCTCTCAATGGGAAAAAGAAGCAGCACAATAAGGACCTCCATTACTTGCACACTACCCAAAAGTTGTCCAACTTTTCCATTACCATTCCACTCATGATATGGGACAACAAAAGGTAAACCAGAGAAACAGATATAGCAGGAGATTACTACTGTTATGTATGAACATTTCTAGGAAGGGAGGAGAAATTTTTCGTCAAAGAAGCTATTCCTCATCAAGCTTGTGAAGGATGAAGAGACTGGTAGCTCCTCAAGCTCATCAAAGAAGTCATCATCATCTGATGACTTTGATACTGCTGATGAGAACATCGTTTGTGTTTCCTGGAGGATCCCCTCTTCATCCAAGTTGGCATTTAAATTTTCAGGTGTTGGCTTTTCACTTTCTTCTTTTGGCTCCAATGGGGTTGTGGGTTGTGTCGAGTTATTTGACGTGGGAGTATCTTCTTCAGTGGTTCGAGTTTGGATTGTTGTGATGGAGGTGAGATCAGGGCCAGGATGGTTGTGGTTTGAGGTGTAGGTGATGATCAACAATGATGCATCAGTTCTGCATCTCTCTACTTGTTTCTTGGCTGAGCAACCCTTTGAAGTGCTACACCTGTAATAACCCCTAAAAAAAAAAAAAAAGAAAGGAGCATATTTTGATCAGCATTCTGGAACTTTTAGAGCTAAAAGACAAGCTTTGCATCTTTAATTCTGAAAGCAGTTTGGATTTTTTTTTTATGCTTTGTGATTGTGTTTCACAATTTCAATTGGAGCTAACAAACAAAAGTTTGAATATATGTTGAATATGAGAATTTGTTGTTTTCTGAGGTTGAGTGCGCAAATTGATAACAATTGTTTTCTTACAAGGTTTTGTTAGCACCATAACAAGGATAAGGCTTTATGTGTCAGCAATTACAACTGACATCCACATTAGGTGGGCTATTTCTTATTGAGTTTGTGGTACTGAAATTAAAAGACATGTGTGCGATGAGGAGCTTAATTTATATTTCACACTGAAAAAGTAGTAGGCACTTATAGAGAGTTGTTCAGTCCAAGATATATCAAATTTAAGGGGAAACGCTAGGATCAAGCTAAAAGTTATGAAATGAAGAACCAAAAGATCTTGCATGGTTCCTGAAACCGGATAGATTTGAGCTACCTTGGATATGGTGAGCCTTTGATTGGTTTCTGTCCATACTTCCTCCAGGACCAAAGATCAGAAGGTGGCCCTTCACCACCCTTGTTCTTCCCTGCATTTGCTTCAACCCTTACTGTGACCACTGCCTTCTGAACCATCTTCCTGTTCATCACAACAGACCCAAGGAGAAGAACTTCATCGACATGTTGGAAGAGATTTAAATGCTTCTAGATCAATGCTTCAATAGAGAATAAGATCAAACCTTCTCTTGCTGGATGTCCCATCTGTCTTGTTCTCCATTGTACTCTCTAACTGGAGTGATGTCTTCTTGTTGCCTATTATTCTCTCTTACTACTCTTTGCAATATCTTCTGCTAGCACTCACATGAACCATGCCTCTTATAGAGAGAGAAAGAGAAGGGCAAAGAGAGAGAAAGAGAGGTGAGAGATAATGAAATGAATGTGAAGGAGATATATCCAAATAAATAGAGGATGGCATGAATCATGAGGGGATAGGCCCCGTTTCTTTCTTTCTTTTCAGACACACTAATAAAAAACAAAACTTCAATGAACAGTCGCCTGAATTTCTGTAGCCATCCAAAAACAACACCAAACAACTCCACCAATCCCTCTCATCATCTCCTGATTGATTGTCTTTGTGTGAGTCTTGCACATAAACTTGCTCCTGTGGCATATCTTTCATCATGTAACTATATTATGGATTTTAATCTGCAACTCTGGATTTAGGCTCTGTAATGATCACAACTAGTGCTTATAACAACAAGAATGAGTTTGTGCATAGATAAATTACTGCATATATTTTTTTTCGAAGATCCTATTTTAATGTATATCATTGCAAAATTAAACCAGTTGTTGTAACTGTAAAACTGGACCATTGTGTCAACATAGACCACCCAAATAATTGAAACTATAAACCTAGACATATTCAAATATATATATATAATATAATATGACTATTTAAGTATCTTTTCTTTCTTCGTACAGAGGTTTGTTTCCTGATTTTTCAGATCAGCTGTGGATGAGCAAGCCTCACATATAAAGCACACCCGCCAACCAATCTCGCACCCAAAAGACCAACAAGAGCAACATGCGTCCAACACTGCACAATTCGTGCACACCACACCAACAACAAGAGCATCCTTCCCTCCTTAAAAACCTTCACTCAACTCTTGCTCTACACACCAAGAAACCAATATGGAACTAAACAAGCCAAGAGAAGAAAAGCTCATCAGCATCTCCATCGTGCTTAAGCATGCTTTTCACACACTGAGCCTCAGCCTCCTCTCCCTTCTACTCCCTCTTTCCTTCCTTTTGCTTGTCAGGTTCTCATCAACCTCTCCTTCTTCGTCATCCGTTCTCGTCTCGTTCACTCTTCATGCAAGCTCTGTTCTTCTTCAGACAATAGTTGTCTTCGTCTCAGTGTCCAACGTTGTCCATGGACTTATGGGGCATGTCCCACGGCCTTCGCTCATTGTTTCATGGAGTATCTTGTGTGCCTTCCAAGCATCAGTAAGCTTGGGTATCGAAGCAATCATCGCCACTGGAATTCATTTAGTAAATAGCACCAGTATTGGACGTGTGACATGGATTCAGCGTGCAATTTTCTTTGTCGGAATTTATGAAGCTACATTGATATGGGTGAAGATGTTAGTGAAGCCTGTTGCTGATGATACACTCTTCGGTGTTGCAACAGACGAAACAACCATTGACAGGGCAGCAGTTGGGTTTGCATTTGGAATCCTGTGGCTGTGGATGCTGCAGAACGAGATCGAGCCAATGGTTCTGGCTGTCGAAGGGTTGTTTCTGGATGCAGAGTGGAGTGGCTTTGTGCTATGGTTGATAGGGTCTGTGACAACTATAACAGGAATGGTGAAGATTATATATGGAGCTGTTTGGTTGATGGAGAAGCTCTCGTTTTTTCAGTCTGAAGATGCAGAAGAAGATTCGTTTTCACCTGATCTTGTATATAGTGAGGTGTAAGAATCATATAGTTTCCCCTGTACTGCAAATAATTTGATCACCATACCAAAAAAAAAAAAAAAATTTGATCAAACAGATTCATGCCCAACAACTAAAGAGGTGCTGTAGCAATCTCATGGAACAAAAAATTGCCATATCATTTAACAAATATGAGAGGATGTGATTATAGACAATAAGCATTTACACACCATATAGATATGTATATCAAGGTTTGTGATCCACAATAATATTACTTATCTATTGAACGAAAACATATTCTCTCTAATCAATAATTTAGAGACCACATATAGGAGCAATGCCATTAGCTTTCAGATACTTTTTCAGCAAGAGGACAACGATGGCAAATGTCAGCCCAATAGCAGCCCAAACGAAGAGGCGATCATCCACAGGTTTTGGAGATCTAGCAACAGCCACCTGAGGCTGCTCCAATGCAGCAAGAGCCCTCCTTGATAAGCTGACTCCAGCACTGAAGCTAACTCGTAGAGGACCGGCAGCAGCATCGACCCGGACCTCGTGAATATCTTCCACCATCCTCTGGTCCATTACTGGATTTAGATGCTCCTCGACAGCAGCATCTATATGGGGATTATGATTTTCTGTATTGGAATTAGGATTATCATGTGCCTCATACATTACGGTATTAGTTTGGTTATTAGTCTGCTCATCAGAAACTGGGCTCAAGGGAAGCTCAGGTACTAGAGGGGCCTTGCTCAGCATGTATTGATGAATCTGCAATTGTAGAGAGTGTGAGATATTACAAAGCCACATCAACCACAAGATTGTAACAGCAAAAAAGCAAATATACCTCATCAATTAATTTTCGCCTCTCAGAGCTGCCATATTTGGGGGCTGCTTCACGTGATTTAATGGCAAGTTTGCGCCTTTCTTCCTTCTTGTAGTCCAGAGAGCCCAAGGCTCCATCTGGGTTGGTTGGCATGAATGCAATCAGGGCCACCAAGGCTGTGCGCACTAGGTGAGAAAAAAGTAAAGCTTGTATCAAGCTGTCAGCTAATTTGTTACCAGTAGACAAAACATCTACAACTTGGTTACTTGCTTATTCTAACAAAGTTAGAGAAAAATTGGATGTTATTTCCCAGTTTACTGCAAAATTTAAACTGTGATCTATTTCCATCTCTTGCAGTGGTTCCAGCCCCTAAGCGAAAAAGATCGGATCAAGGAAGCTGCTCTCAGGGAGCTGGTCCCAGCTGATGTACATATTGATCTGAAGCAGAATGTTTTTGTAAACACTTTGGGATGGCCTTATACTAGGCCTTTTAGTGGGATTTATTGTCAGCATCTTTTGATTTTTGTAAAGATACAAACCTTGTATCTTTTTATTCCTTGCTTCTAGCAAGGCTATCCAGGTTATCCTGGTAAATCCCAGGTTATGCTCAGGAAAAAAAAAATCTACAAGGAGTGCTGCCAAGTCTTGCCACAATTGTTCAAAATCTCTTAAACAGATGATGTAACTTTATGACAAAGTTAGCAACGGATTCAAGACGACAGAGAAACTTGTTCACAAAGATAGAAAACAAGCAAGTCATAAGAAGCACATTTTCTGATAATGTCAGCAGTTTGATCGTGGAAGGTATTCCATTATGCATACTTCTCAGAAACACCAGAAGAAACTTCATATATTTTGCAGAAGTTTTTGCCAAACGTCAGCTGGTTGTTTCTTGCTGAAAAAACATTTGGCACTAATTGTTTGTTCTTTCAGTAAGTCACTAAGTAGCCAAGATGCAGTGTAGGTAAAAAAACCATTGCAATACAATGGCTTGAGAAATGCTTCTTTCTTACAAAAATGATAGTGTGATCTTGGTAGTAGAATCATAAAAGCAACAAGATTTTTCAAACACGAAAACTTCTTGGCTACTGCAAAAAACTGAGTCTACTTCCATAAGAAGCATGACAAATGATCAAGAAAATAATACCTGCTATCCCTTGATGGTACAAGAAGCCTAATAGATCCATTTCAGAACAGCACAGGCATTGGAATAAAGCTTAACTGAAAAAAATTCTCAGGCACAGTCTAATGGAGGAAAGGAAGACAAAGGTTTATTTGTCAAAATGGACCTCTGGACAAATGGATAACCATTCAGAGATGCTTCCTAGAGAACATTTCCAGGAAACTCAGTTGTTAATTGTTATAAGCCAAGAGATGTCATTACCAAACGAGTATAATGTAGCATAGTAGGTGCACCACAGTTTAACAAGATGAGTCAATATTGTACTAATAAAATGTATACTTTTTGATAAAACAAAAGAAAAGAAAAGAAAGAGCATACCACTCCAAGATGGCTGCCAATGCTCAGGGTGATGATTTGATATGCTCAAGCATATCTTCGTCTGAGTCTCAAACCGACCATTTGGCTAAGCACATTTAAAAGAAAGAAAAATACATTAAATTGCAATAAAAATGTTTGAGACAGATTAGAGTTTCCCAAAAATTATGAAACCTGCTGTGGATGTATAAATGAGCATCTTATTGACATGCAGAGAATTTTAGCAAAGAAACCAGATAGGCAAGCAGATAATTACCGTCAGCAACATGAATGCTGGGGGTTTGAATGGATACTCTGCTGGCAGCTGGATTCTACCGTGATAAATACCTCCCTCAAACTCTGAATCACGAGGCCCCCTGATTGCAAACTGCCACTCAAATATGTTTTCCTAACAAGAACACGAGGCAATCAGCAAAAACTACAAAAAAGAGTTCCAAAATCACATATGACTCAACTAAAAAATGCAACTTCCATATTTTACAGTAATAAATTTCAAATCCTTGGTACCCATCCATTATCCAAAACTCCCGGCAACAGAAGATCACCCGACAAAGTTCCGAAACCACACAATAAACTACCCCTATTTTCCATAGGTCCAAGCAATTCATAGAATTCTTAAATGCCGGATCAAACCACTCCTACTGATTTGATAAATCGCTAAAAAAAACATATCTTTGAATCATCCCTACAACTAAACCGCTAAAAGAGAATATCTTTGAATCATCCCTACAACCCAAAATCCCGTAAATCAGCTCTCAAACCTCAGTTTAGAACAAGTAAATCCTTCCTCCAAAAGAAAAAAAAACCCCTTTTCCACCCCTAGCCATAATCCGTAAAAAATTGTAACTTTTTGTCTCAAATTCTCGCATCAGATCCCCCAAAATCCAAAATCGACCGCAAACCAATTCCCAAAAGGTTTAATGACACCAATTCAGATCAATCGATGACAAGAAACTAGGGTTAGGGATACCTCAAGGGGTAGGCTCATGAAATCGTCGGAGGGGTTGGCCTGCATCTCCTTCACCTCCTGGAGGATACGCTTCACGGCCGGGTTCTTCCGGTTGTACCTCTCCTCCGCCATCTCGCCGGAATATTCTTAATTGTTAGCGACGATTCTTCGGACGATTCCAGGAAAACGCGCAATGGAAAAATTAGATATTTACGCCTGGGATTCTGGACTCCTTTATTCGGGGGAAGATCGAAAGAGAATTCGGAGAACGACACGTGGACTTCGAGATCCCGTGGAGTGTGACGTGTTCTTAAGCATGATTGTCGCAGAACCTGGGTCAAATGGACCTGTGAGAAAATGGGCTTTATTTCGTGCGACTGAAAATTGTAGCTATGGTTTGAGTTTTGTTTTGGATCTTTACAAATACGTCTTTAACATGCTCTCTTTGCACACGAGCAACCAAACAACTTTTAAATTTTAAGGTCAATTAATAAATTATATAATTTTAAAAAATTACATTTTTTTCTTTAATTATTATATATATTATAAAATCTTCTCGGATATTTATTTATTGTTAAATTTAAAAATATTTGGAAAATATTTGGTTTGACACCATTTAGGATAAGTTGAAATGACCAAAATACTTTTATCTATGAAGCTTTTTATAGATACATGATTTTTATGATATTATTTGTAATTACGATAATTTCATAAAAAAATTTGTAATTTTAATTTTGGGATTTTTACGTATAACCCCAAGATTTATTTTTTTTACATGCAACCCCTGAGATTTCAGCATTTATGTGTAACACCTATTCTAATTTAATATAAATTTTAGTAAAAATTTTCTCCTTCACTCCTTGTAAATTTTCATTTAAACTTTCAAATTTTTTTTATTTATTTACAAAATATTTTTTTTACTAAAATCTCCATTTTCTTTCTTTCTCCAAATTTTTTCTAAATAACACCCTCTATAAAAATTTTAAATTATAAGTTTAATATTATATATTATAAATATGTTCCTTTCACAATTTGTACATACAAACTAAATCTAAATTCTATCATTTTAGATAAAATGTTACACCTTGCTGGTTTTACATTTTTATGAATGGTTATTTTGACCAAATTCCAACCCGACATAACATTGTCAAGACCAAAATGTATATATTTATACATGTACCAATAGGTCCCTTCAACATAGGGGTTTTTTATAACTGAAAGCTAAATTCTAGCTATCAAAAAAAAAAGTCGGAGTAAAAAAGGACCTTAAAAGTTTTAAACTTTATGCAAGATTTATTTTTACAAATAAATTCTCTAATAAATTTTAAATTATAAGTTTAATATTTGTATATTTACAAATAGACTCCTCTTACAAATACTTTAAAATTTTATTATTCTTTAAATAAAATTTTATAAAATGGACCTTGGAAGTTTTAAAACTTAAAATTTTAAATTACAAGTTTAACATTTGCATATCTATAAATAGACCCCTTGAAGATTTTATTTTATAAATATGTCCAAATTTTATCATTTTTTAAATCAAATTTTGTAAAAAGGATCTTAAAAGTTTTGAGATTTTATAAATAAGTCCTTATAACTAATTTTTTAAAAAATTTATAATTTTTTAAAATTACAAATCAGCCCTTGAAATGATAATTTGATAGTAATATGCTATCAAGTTATCATCCATTTTCTATCTTTTTTTATCAAAATAACAAAAATAAATTTACACACATTTTTTCAAATTTCATCACAAAAAATAAACTATAATTAGTTTGAGGATAGTTAAATTATAGTTTATTTCTTTTATGAAATTTGAAAAAATATGTGTAAGTTAACTTTTATTATTTGGATCAGAAAAATAATAGAGGAATATATGAATGTTTATTTTATTTTTAGAAGATAATTTAATAGCAAATTATTGTCAGATTATCATTTTCAGGGGCTGAATTATAATTTTAAAAAATTGAGATTTTTAAAAATTAGTTATACGACTTATTTGTAAAATTGTAAAATCTTTAAGATCCTTTTGTAAAATTTATTTGCAAAATGATAAAAATTGGATATATTTATAAATAAAAATTTTTGAGAGCTTTATTCATAAAAATATTAAATTTATAATTTAAAACATAAAGTTTTAAAACCTTCAAGCTCCTTTTTGTAAAATTTTATTAAGAAATAATAAAATTTGGACTTATTTATAAATAAAAAAATTTTGAAGGGCCTATTTATAAATATACAAATATTAAACTTATAATTTAAACTTTTTTTAGAGAGTTTATTCAAAAAAAATAAATCCTTCATAAAGTTTTAAATTGTTCAAGGTCCTTTTTATGAAATTTTATTTGAAAAAAATAAAATATGGACTTATCTATAAATAAAAATTTTTGAAAAGCTTATTCGTAAAAGTATAAATATTAAAATTATAATTTAAACTTTTATGGAGGATTTATTTGTAAAAATAAATTCTCCATAAAGTTTCAAAACTTTCAATGTATAAAATTTTATTTGAAAAATAATAGAATTTAGACTTATTTATAAATAAAAATTTTGAGGGACATATAAATATATAAATATTAAACTTGTAATTTAAAATTTTGTGGAGTGTTTATTTGTAAAAAAATAAAAAAATTTGGGAGAAAGAGAGGAGGATGAGATGTTAATAAAAAGATTTTGTGAACAAATAAATAAAAAATTTTGAGGGTTTAAATGAAAATTTATGAAATATGAAAGAGAAATTTTTTGTCAAAATTTAAGTTAAATTAGAATTAGGGGGTTATACGTAAATGCTAAAATCTCAGGGATTGCTCGTAAATAGAATAAATCTTGGATGGTTGTACGTAAAAATTTTAAAATTTAAATTACGAAAAACTCCTTATAAAAATATTGTAATTGTACATAACTCTACAAAAATCATGTCTTTGTAAGAAACTCTATCACCTTTAATAAGATAAGGGTATTTTTGTTATTTCAATTCATCTCAAATGATTTCAAATGAATTATTCTTCAAATATTGTTCAATTTAATAGTAAATAAACACCCGAGAAGGTTTTTGCAATATATATAATAACCCAAGGAAAATTATATAATTCTTTAATTTTGAAAAAAAAAATGTAATTTATTAAAATTTCAAGGAGTTATATACAATTGATCCAAATTTTAAAACAATATTTAAGGTTGAATTTTGAAGGATAAGAATATGTTTGCCAAGGTGATGGAATTATACTGCAGAAGCAGTTAATAAATCATATGATGATTAGTAGTAGGGTATATATATATATATATATTATATTGAAGGTGGCTTGCAAGTATAAATATGTTGGTTAAGGGGTGCAAAGGATAATGCAAGGTTCTCGTTCGCGTGAAGCACGGGGGGGGGCGGCAGAGGGGATGCTGAGCATGGAAAAAAAGAAACTGCGGGAGAAACAGCGTAGGGAAGGGCGCAGGAGTAAAGGTGAGGAACAAAAAAAAAACGAGATGGGGGCCACGCGACGGGCGACAACAAGGGGGGGAGCCGCGGAAAAAATAGGAATGGCAAAATGAAAAGGAAAGGGGGAGAGAAGGAGCGGATGGGCGGAATGTGAATGTAGGATCACAGTGATGAAAGTCACCAGGATGAGAAGGGAGGCCTGCCAACGCCGCCCAAGGGCGCATAAGTCTGGGAGGGGGAAGTGAACCAAAGAGGCGCGGAACCCACGGGCACGCAACGGGCTGCGGGGGCACCGAATGGAGTGAAAGGGGGGGAGTGCGAAGAGATATGATGTACTGAGCTAAATAAGAGGGGGGATACAAGAAAGATGAGTGACCTGGAGGGAAGGGTGAAACGATGTGGGAGGGGAGGGCGGAAAAAGAAAGGCGCTTGTGGGAGAATGTATGCGAGGGGGAAATAGTGCTAGAGGGATATGGGGGCCTGAACAAAAACCGGGCAAAAGAAGGCACAAATTTCTTATTTCTTTGGAAAAATAAAGAGAGGATTTTAAATATATTTTTAATAAAATTTGTAATATCTTGTACATTCTAAAAAATATAAAATTTTTCTCAAATATTCTTGCGATCAATGGTCATCAATTTTGACTCTTAAATGTGATGGGATAGTAGCTGAATGACCTTTTTACCTTTTCACATATACTCTTGTAAATATCACAATTAACACACAAGTATAATGTCAAAAAGATGCAAATATTTATACATTTGCCTACAAATATTTTACAAAAATACCATTCAATTTCTACAATAATGCTACATACCATTTAACCATTAAATTTTATAGAATTGCCACTCAAGTATTTATTATTTACAAAAATACTACTCCATTTTTGTAATATTCCACATACCATTTAAATACTAAATATTTAAAAAATATCACAAATAATTCAATCGTGTATATTTTTTAAAAAATAACGAATAAGACATTGAATATTTACTGAAAAATCATACAAATCATTCGGTCATGTATATTTTAAAAAAATTACAAAATGCCACTAAATATTTACAAAAGCACTACAAACCATTTAGTCATGTATATTTTTAAAAAATAGCAAAAATACTACTGAAAGCATTATTTTCAATGTAAATTTAAATTCAAATATCTAAATTTTAAAAATTACTATAAAAAAATATGGGTTTTGGCGATGCTTAATGACTAGAGCTTTTGAAAGCTAATTAGTGGTGCTTTTGGAAAAGCACCGCTATTATGATATATTCGATCACTTGAACAATAATATCAAACATCCAAACATAGCAAATAGAGAATGGATTTGCTTTGGCTACTACGTTTGGATGCCTTAACTTACTAGTTCGAGCTAGTGAACCTAGAACAATGATAGTGCTCGTATAAAAGTGTCGCCATCATTCTAGGTTTGAAAGTTCGGACACCTGAAAATAATATACATAGCTAATACATCCTCTGTCTGTTATATTTAAACACCCAAACTTACTATTTGAATGACCTAACTCGTAAATTTAATCCAAATGTGACTTATTCAATTTAAATCCTAATCCCAAATCAAATCTAGATCTAATCTTTTTTCTTCTCTTACTGGCCTCTTTTGATGCCACTACTTCTCAATGCGTCCAAAAGTTCCTTACCTTGATCCCAACAAGGAATATATTGATTCCTTTTCGAAATCTAGGGTTTTAAAGTTTTAATATTAAAAAGTATCAATGTTTGTGTTGTTTGAGATCTTGAGCTCAATTTATGTCATGGTTTTCAAAATTTAAGGTTAATAATGGATGAATTTGAGAAATTAAAGAAATAGTGTATGAATTTAGAAAATTAGAGTAATAAATACCTAGGGCATATTTGTATAGTTTGTTTTATGCTTAAATTTAGATTGTTTATTTTTTGAAATTATGCATGAGGATTATCATTTATTTGTATTATTTATAAGCTAATTTATTTAATATTTGAAAATTATTATTATTAATTAACCTTGATTTTAAAGTTAAAGTTGATAAAAGTTAATTAATTATTTTATTTTATGAGTGTAAATCGCTAAAGAAAGTCATAATCCAATATGTGGGTTGGGATATCATTTTATATAGTTGTGGAATTTGAGTTGTAATTTTGTATAATATTTTGTTTAGAATTATTTGGATTATAATATATAAACAAGATTATAACTTTTGTATTAGAATTAATGATAATTAGATTTTTCATGTCAAAATCAATTTTAGTATATTAATTTATTTAAAATTATTTGGTTTGTAATATGAAAATCACATTTTAGATTCAATCTATAAAGTTTAGTTGACCAAATTTTCATGTTTAGATGACTGAAATTTGAGTTTGGTTATCTAAACCTCATAGTTATTGACAACATTTTTTCAGAAGAGTTGCTAATAATCATTTTTTGGTGGCACTTTCTTAAAAGCACCGCTAATAATTGTTTTTTAGTAGCAGCTTTTCAACAATATAAGAAGTGACTAACAAGATATTTTGTGACATTTTAAAAGTGTCGCTAAAATTTTTAACCTAAGTTTAGGCTATGTTTTTTGGATTAAGTACCATCAATGGTCTAATTTCTTGTAGTGAATTTTGACTACAATAATCATACTTATAAAGAAACCTTTATATGTAGAGCATACACCAAATCACTTAAGGCACAATAATCGTATTCACAAGAAATTTGAGAAACTTAAAAATGAGCCAAGGAGCCAGCTCAAGTTATTAAGGTCATGAGTTTGCCTAAAAAAAAAAATCCTCTATTATGTGATAAACATCTCAGTAGAGCACCAACTTCCAAAAAACCTTCAAGGGGAGAAAGATTTTACAGATACAGTTACTGAGAGGTAATGTATCTTCATTGTTTCCCAAATACCCACTTATCACTTTTTTTTGGTATTTTTCACTTTACATTGCAGCCGAATAGAAGAAAATATTATAATCTTTTTTTTGCATAGGTTGATGATTATCAATAGTCAATAGTAGATTAGAAATACCAAAGGAAAGCATTTAAAGAAGAAATAAATCAAACTCTGAGAAAACAATTGAAACTAATGGTGCAACTAAAGTCAATGATTTTACTCATGTTATTCATGCTATTGGTAAATATGTATTTGAAGTGGAGGGAATATGGTCATAATTCTAAGTAGCATTCCATTGTGTACTTGAATTTAGAGAACATGTATGACATGAAGTATCCCATGTATTTATCATGAACCTATTCTATATGTTATGTAAATGTTGGATTTAAGTATGAACTAGTATCTTTTTCTACATAAATAGTATATATATTCACATTTAAAAATTCTATATTATCCAAAATGGCAAAACTGGTATATGACATATGATTCGAACTAAATAACACTTACAAAGCTATAGAGCACTAACCCAAACCTTATGAAGATAATTGCTTCTATTAATGATAAAATTGAATAGATTTTAACCTAACCTCCAATGTCAAACTAAATAAAATCTTGAATTCAATATTATACTAAACATCCATATTCATATATGTTAAGATGCATACAAAACAAAGTTGTAACATAAGAAAAAAGTAGTATACTTAATAAGTAGCATCCATAAAAAAATTATAGATAATCTTAAACATATAGCATCCATCAAAAATTATAATATGACACAAAAAAAAGTACAATCTCGAAATTGGACAAAAGCATCAAGAGAAAGTCATCTATTGTAGTATAAAAAATATCTAAAGCATGTTTTTACTCATGGAAAGCTACTTCATGTTTATCTCCAGCTTCTCTTTTGGTCTTCCTTGGTCTATCTCTTGCCTTCTTGGTCTCGAAGAGAATATGAACTTGCCTTGTTTTACCCAATAGAAGTTCTTGGCTATTGTACCTCCCTTGGACCCCACCCTACAGCCCCCCTCCCTCCCCATAAGACAATAAAAAACAAAAATGCTAGTGTGGTGGCATAAAAGCACAATAAAGAATGTTAAAGATTGATATTTTACTTGCCACCTCTCCTGCTTGATGACGATGTAGTGAAGCATTTATGTTAATAGTTGATGTTGTTGCTTCTGCAATAAACTTTTTGCAAGATATTAAGTGGTAACCAAATGCTTGGCACCTCTTGTATTGATGCTTCCTTCTAGTGAGAGTTTATCTTTTCTCCTAATTCTCTTTTTCCTTGGTCTCCTAGTTGGCCTCCTTGTAGTTGGTGGAAGGATAACATAATCACATTAACCCTAACCATTATGAAAGGTGAGAGAGGGGTGTTATCTCCATATGATATGTTGTTGTGTACTTGTCCATAGTATAGAATGAGTCAATGTAGTTCTCTCATATTGTCTCTACTATTGATCCCAATGAAGGTTGTAGTATGCTCTGAAGGAATATCTATGCTCTACCACTTTCTATAGCTCCATTTCTTTTCATTAGGCATAACATCATGCATGCAACATATCCAGTCACCCCCCCTCCTAACATCGCTACATCTAGTTATAATATAGTCTCCTAACTGCTTGCTCAAAGTTGCAACATGGTCTTGCACCTTGGGAACAATTTTTCTCCTCCAATGTGCATATCTCCCTTCTATTATTGAACATTGTCATCTTTTGATTTGATGGTGTCCAATAGATCAATTACTTGCATGTGACTAGGATTTAAAATCCAAGCATTGAGAGATTTTGAAAGATTATTCTTAATGTAATGAAACTTTGTGTAAGTGCCACATTAATATTTACTCCACACATGACTCCTTAACTCTCTAACCCAGTTGTAGGTATCTTGGTTGACAACTTCAAGCTCTATCATTGCATGTTGAACTCCTATAAAAGTATAAGCTTTGGTAGTTGACTACAAAGTATAGGTATTTGAGACACACATTGTGTTTTGCAGTAGGGTATAGCTTAAGCACTATAATGTCCAAGCCCTCCTATCTATCATTGGCTATGGCCAAGCCCTTTGACACCCCAATTGCATCTTGGAGCCCTTGCAAGAACCTCTCCTCTTCTTTTATCCTATTTGTTTTTATATACAAATACATTTTCATATCCAATTAGAACAATCAAGTCAATAAGATGGCTCTCAAATTCTAATGAAAAATCAAATCACACTCATAAATTTAGACAAAATACAAGATAATAAACAGAGTAATATTTTTTCACATAAACTACATGCATCATATGAAGAACACAAGCATTATGTAGTCACAGCTTATAAGATTGACAGCAAATTAAAAATTTTCACATTAATTGTGAATTTGTAATAATTAATAGCACATTAAATCCTAAATTGTACCAATTTCTATCAATTGGTACTCAACATCAATTGCAAATCCTAAAATTCAAAAAATATTTAAAAAATCATGCCTTATCTTGTGAATGGTGTCATTGGCCCAAAAAAATGTAGAAAATCGTTACTCATCCTGTTGGAGTGATGCTCGCAAGGAAGAAAAAGTGTACTCAAATCTTGAGCATGAGATCAAGCCCTAAGCTTCAAATGAAGTCCTGACCGAGATCGGGACAAAAGGAAGAGGGTAAATAAGGAAGGCATAATACCTAGTGAACTATGTTTATAGGAAGGTGGAGTGGATCATTAGCGCAAGTAGAGGATATCTTGTCAGTGAAAATAATAAAAACCACTAAGAAAAGAATGGAAAAGAGAAGGGGTTTTTTTTTGCCTTCTTATGTGATTTGCCTACTCAAGTGCCTTTCACATGAGTAGGCTTACATATGCATGAGTAGGCCAGGCTAGTAGGCATGTGATCCCC
>RXID01022020.1:0-139285 GCA_005019695.1 Trichopus zeylanicus subsp. travancoricus
GCTCTTTTTAATGAAATCTTTCCTAATGTTCAAGTTTTCTGCATTTTTTTTGTTAAACTGATTGTTGAAATATATTTCTTGAAAAAACTCTTACTTTGTGCAGATATTTGGAGTATATGTATGCGGTGAGTAGATTTGATCCTGATGACATTATGCTCGTAAAATTGGATTATTCTCTTTCTTTGTTGATTCTTGAAAAGAAAATGGAAATTGATTTATGTGTGTTTGTCTGCTCCTGAAAAAAAGAACTTCAGGTTTTATTGTTAGAACAACATGAATCTTAAATGCTCAATGCAAGGAAAAGTTGTAGTATTGTATAATCTGTACCTTTTATAGATGTAATGACTGTTATACTACATTTTAATTACCATTTACAATGTCTCATGACTCCTTATAGTGTTCCATTTTGCGTAAATGTATTATTGGCACCCCTTTTGTTAAAAAAAAGACTTTGCAGCTTTCCACTTGTTCTTAATATGGGTATGTGCATTTACTTGTACTGTCTATTTGCATAACCCTTCATGGTTTTTACATTTAGTAGTGATGAAAATGTCTATCTTTATTTACCTATTTATGATATGCTTGATACTAGTTCATGACAATATGGTTGTCACACTATCTGATGGAAATTTAAAAAAACAACTAAAATGATTTGAATTGTTGAAATTCCAATGTTTGTTATTTACTCCAGTTTTGGTACTGCACCTCCAAATTCTGTTCTACTTTTACAGCTATTCTTCTATTTTCTAATATTGAGATTTTTTATAGGACATAATTCGGCTGCCGAGGATGTTCCGCTTTCTTCAGAAGCCTTTGGCGCAGTTCATCTCTGTTGTCAGAGCTCCAAAGAGCAAAGAAGGCTATGCTTCCATTGGTGGTGGTTCTCCACTTCGACAGATAACTGATGCTCAGGCATGCTTTTTGTGGCTTCCTTTTCGTGCTAATAAAAACTGTTGGCAGCTTTGTCTTTATGTTCTTCAGAGCTAGAATAAACAGCCCAGACCAGCCAGGAGACAAGGCAGGCCTCTGCCCAGCCCATACCATATAGAACTACTAGGTTAAGGCCCAAACTGTCTTCAAGCAGCAGACAAAATCCTAAGGCACTTTCTTTCTTTTTTGAGTAAACAATCTGGCAGCAGGTGAAAATGGCTGTCACTTGGATCTATACTTGTTTTTGAATTCAAATGTGTCACAAATAGGCATCCATCCTGCAACATGCAATAGTTTTGATTGTTATTCTGTGGTATATAATTATCACGCCATCATTTGTCTTGGAAACCTACCTGTTCCCATATCTTGAATTAGGGTGTAAGCAGGCTGGACCAGGCTTTGGTCAAGGCCAAATTTCGGTCAAGAGGCTTAAAATCCTTGCATTACAAACTTAGCCTAAGGCCCACCTTTTGGTACTTTGGTCTCGCATTATCATCAGTCCTCTTGGTACTTCTCTTCTTTTTTTTCAAACAAAGGTAGAATAATAATCTTTTGTAAAGTTTCCTGAGTTGAATTTTTTTGTAAAAAATAAAAATAAAAAATACAAACGTTGTCTATATGACTAGACAGATTTTAAGATTTTTGTTGGATGCTGCTTTACTGTACAAATGACTTTGGTACTATTTTTCTTTCATATTCTTAATGGCCTGTGTTGTTTGTAGTATGTAACTCATTTTTGAAAAGTGTAACTTGGAATAATAGCATGTTGCGTGGTAAATAATAGCAAATCTAGAATTGCATATAGTCAACTTGCCCTGTCAAAATATTTTATGGGTATATGGAGAATGTTTGGCTGATACAATTTAACATGCAATTATGTAGCAGTTAATTTAGGCCCCTGTTGGTTTATAAGTTTGTCCATGCTCCTATAAAACATATTATGATGTGATGGAAGTGGCTTTTGGCCAAAGTACTCTCAAAGGCCTGTGTATGATGCCAGGTTTACAAATATCATCTGGGCAGCTCCTCCTATTGATGGGTAGTGAGGTATGTTGCAACACAATCAGTGGAGGAAATATATAATGACTTTGAAATGACATGCAAAACTTTTGCCTCTGAAGCTGGTAAATATACATAGAGGTGTCATGCTAGTAAAATTTTACCTCTTTGGGGTTAAACCACCTGTTTTTCTTTCTTTTTTTTTTTTTGCCAAATTTTTGGTCAATCATACTTCACTATGTGATTTTCTTGATACTTAGAAATTCTGCAGTTGTTCCCTGGACTCAACATGAATGATGCTTGTTATAGCTCTTTCTTCATGTAACCATGTAGTATGTGCCAGTACACACACCTTTGTTGAAAGATAGAGTGCTAAAAGCTCAAATTTCTCTACTGAACTATCTTAGACTACATGACAATCTTTTTTGATTTGCTAATATCAATGGCTTCTTATATGATATAGGCAGAAGAATTGAGAATGGCTCTTTGTGAAAAAAATGTCCCGGCCAAGGTGTATGTTGGTATGCGCTATTGGCATCCTTTCACTGAAGAAGCTATTGAGCAGGTAGAGAGTGAACAATTTGCACTTCCCATTGCATCCTTGAAACACCTGCAACTGACTAGAATTTAAATCAATGAAAACTCTATGCTGAGGGTTTTTTATGTTGGCTGATATTTTTTTCCTGACTTCTACAGATTAAACGTGATGGAATCACAAAACTTGTTGTGCTTCCTCTGTATCCACAGTTCTCAATATCAACTAGTGGTTCAAGCCTTCGCTTGTTAGAGAGTATATTCAGGTTCGTCATTGTCCTTTTTTATGTTTAGATGCTAGTGCTTTTATTGATTATAGAAGTCATTTGCCTATCTTTAACATCAACTTAGTTTTCGCAGGGATGATGAATATCTGGTTAACATGCAACATACAGTTATACCATCATGGTACCAGCGTGAAGGGTATATCAAGGCTATGGCAAACCTAATTGAAAAGGAGTTGTCCAAATTTCAAAACCCTGAAAAGGTGGGAATTGGCATTTGATCACCCATTGCTGTGAGCACTTACCATCTTAAGTCCGCAAATGTTGGTTTTGTACATATGATTGCAACTGTTGATTGAGTTAGTCTTTATTATGTTGCATCCCCTAAAGTTCAGTGACAAATTTTTTATTTTATTTTATATTTTGAAATTTCCAATAAAGATCAGATTGCATGTCAAAAAACACACTTATTGATGTCGCAAAGAAACTGTTCATAAGGATAAAAGGTGATGTATTGAAATCCATATCTTATAAGAAGGAAAGAACAAAATCTATAGAAATCTAATAATTCTTCATAGTTTGTATCTTCAGCTTTATTGAAGAAAAACATGTCATGTATCTTTTTTGTAAAGTTACATTTGATCACATTATATATGTTGGAATTCAGCATCACAAAAATCTATCCAGTAGATCTGAAAAAGTAAATCTCTCCACAATTACCTTTATTTAGCAGATTAAATGGTTTATTGTGGGATGCATTGAGAGGCTTGGGCCATTTGAATGCTTCATCAGACATCTGAGGGCATTGTTAAGAGTAAGGCTTTTACCATTGATTTTAAGGGACATCCTTTGGCAGCTTACTGGTGTTCTACCTCTGGATTTTACCCCCAATATTTGTTAATAAAGAATTTGCATTTGATTTGGAAGGCTAGGAAACCAATGCAGGAAGCTGACTTAATAGAAAATGAGTTGCGGTATGGATGTACTGCATCTGAACCCTTCATACTAAAAGATATTGACCTTTGGATGATAGATCCAGATGGATTCTAATGACTGCCATAAGTAGTTGGATTAAGGCAATATTTTTTCATCACTTGATTGGAATTCCTGGTTAATAGTCAACACCCTATTTTTCCTTTCTAGCTCTGAGATCAGTTAACGCCAAGCAATCCTTTTGCAGTGAAGATTGGAAAACATTATCATGCATCTCAGGCTAGAGATTGAAGATCACATCCCATGCTTTGCAAAGCTTGAGTTATGATGAAACACCTGGTTAATACAAAACCCTAATTTTCCTTTCTACCTCTGAAATCAGTTAATGCTGAGCTATTATTCTGAGGTGAAGATTGGAAAAGGTTATCATGCATCTCAGGCTAGAGAATAAAGATCACAACCCATGCTTTGCAAAGCTTGGGTTATGATGAAATAAATGAATATGCTCGTGTTGTCTGAAAAGGGAAACTGAATGTTCTCTGATCTCTTACTGGACAATGCCTTGTTAAGCTGTGAAGATGACTAGGTTCACTATAATCCTACTTCTTTTGAACTAGAGGAGCGAGTACTCCTAATAAAATGTTCACAGCCCATAGTTCTCACTTTATGTTAACTAACCATTCCAATCATCTATGAAAAGTTCGTTTTTGAAGCAGAGTACAGCTTCTAATCCATCACACTAACTGATCGAGGCATAATTGCTTTGTCAATATAGGCAACACTAAACAAGTATAAGTATTCTCATTTTTCATTTTGTGGTGACGCTGTCCATTTCCAACTGTTCATTGATACAAATATTTTATGTGTTGTTTTCTCAGATATAATCTCACTTTGGTAATTGGTCTTAGGTGATGATATTTTTTAGTGCTCATGGAGTGCCACTTGCATATGTGGAAGAAGCTGGTGACCCGTATAAAGCTGAGATGGAGGAGTGTGTTGATCTAATTACGGAAGAGTTGGAAAAACGAGGAATCACCAATGCATTTACACTTGCATACCAGGTACACTGCTGTTTTTTATTATTTCAATTCACTCAATCACTTGTTAATGTCTTCTATGACAATTGATTACATCTTTTGCGCAGTTCCTTCAGAAAATGATTACATCTCTTGTACAGTGCTAGGACCTTGAATTATTTTCTGTGTTCTCAAATTCTGTTAAGCAAGGAATTTTTCAACAAATAGAAACTAGAAGCTTCTTATCCATATTTCTCTTTTCGAGCCTTCAGACATAGAGGGATAGATGATTATTACTCCGCATTTAAGATAAGTTGACCAGGAAGAGGTTACTCTCAGACTAGCACAAGGACTTGAAAGATCAAATCTGCCCATATTTCTTGTTAAGGTCAGTGAGGCCTCCAATATCAAAATATCTGTCATGTTTTGTTTCTTCGTTGATATATTTTTCCTTGATGGGTATGCCTGTATTATCCATATTATAGACAAGCAATGAACTTAGTAACCATTGACTGTGAGATGTGTCTTCAATTGTTAAATAATGTTCATCCAACTTTTTCAGAAACTTAGATGACCGTTTGTACCTGCAAAGTACAGTTGCAATATTTCTAAGATTTTTCTATAATATCTAGAGAAACTGTGGTAATACTTTCAAACTGTTGTCCAATTATCATCATTTCTGGTGACCTTTCAATATATTACTATGATAATTGTTGCCTGTTGAGATAACCTAATGCCTCAAACCACGTGCCAATATTGAGCTGTTCCAAGTGTTTTATTACACAAGTAATTAGGTGCAACAACCAATCATCAAATTGAGGTGCTTGATTAACCCGACGATCACCCATATCTGGTCCATAGATGCCTATTTGTGAACTACCCATGTAGCGGTACCATCATTAGCTATTTACCCCATTTCAAGTCTAGCACGTAATCAATGTTATAAGATCATTCTTTTTTTTTTTTTTTTTTGTGAATGTTGAAGGCATGTTTCATTTTTCTAACTCTCCTGAATGGGTGATCAAGTGGATGTGCTCTCAAGTTCCGGTAACAAGGTCAATGCAAAAATTTCCATAGCCTATGACATGTCCAATTATTCATGTGCAGTGATCTATTACTGTGTTCCTTTTTTTTAGCTAATGGTTTTAGACTTGATATCAGAGCCGGGTTGGACCTGTGGAATGGCTGAGGCCCTACACTGATGAGACAATTGTGGAGCTTGGACAAAAAGGAGTCAAAAGCCTTTTGGCTGTTCCTATCAGGTAATCTGCAATCAATGTTTTGTGAGTGCTTTAAAATTCAATCAACATATGATATGTTTTTGTGATACCATTGAAATTTGAACAGAGCTAATCTGTGCCTATAATTTTTGGCGCCCTATTCACAGTTTTGTAAGCGAACACATAGAAACTCTTGAAGAAATTGATGTGGAATACAAAGAGTTGGCTCTAAGTTCTGGCATTGAGAACTGGGGCAGGGTTCCTGCTTTGGGATGTGAGACTACATTTATTTCTGATCTTGCTGATGCTGTTATCGAAAGTCTTCCTTATGTTGGAGCAATGGCAGTGTCTAATCTTGAGGCCAGACAGGTAATGATGAATGTCAATCACATTTGAGTGCTGGCAGCTTGGCATTTTTGATCTCCATAATAATGATGAACCAAGCTATATGTTTATTTTTGGACTGATTGTGCTTCATTTCTTCACAACTTGGCTGAAACTAGAATAATATTAGCCGTGATATTAGCATCAGCATATATGTCAAAATAAATCCTTTACTGCCAGATCTGATATTGTATTTCTTCTTTTTTCTTGTGCTAGAAATTTTTGTTGGAAGCCTTCCCCTTCTGCTAAGTATAGATGGCTGCTTCCAGATATTCAGCATTTATATATGTATAATTTGTCATATCTGAAATGCATCCATATGATTCTAGACCAAAAAGTTTTGACTATAATTGGTGGATCCGCATGTCATTGTTGTGTGCCTGTCGCCTGCATGTGATGTCTAAAGCTGCATCCGATAACGATTTATTGTGAAATTTGGACACATGGTAATAGAGTTACATAAGTGTGGACACATGGCCTATGTTTTTTCGATCACCAGGATAGTATAATCATCGATGCATTCAAAATATGCTTTAGGGCAATCTCATGATCTTGAAGGCTTTGTTGCATTGCAGTCACTTGTACCCCTTGGTAGTGTTGAAGAACTACTGGCAGCATACGACTCTAAGCGTGGGGAGCTTCCTCCGCCTGTGATAGTGTGGGAATGGGGTTGGACCAAGAGTGCAGAAACATGGAATGGCAGAGCAGCCATGATAGCCGTGCTTGTGCTATTGGTCTTGGAGGTAACCACAGGAGAAGGGTTTTTACATCAGTGGGGAATCTTGCCTTTGTTCCGATGAGCCGTGCAACAAAGAAAGCTTGAGGTACAGATCTGAGGATGAACTTTCTCTATTATGAATGAATTGCAAGTTATCGTGATATAGTTGCTTTGTGGTGTATTATTATGCACTAGGGATTCAAGGAAGTTACCCAAATGATTCTATAGGTGAATCTCGTGTCACTTACACCACTTCCCTTCTCAAATATTTGTCAAACTCTAGTGGACCTACAAAATACAATTATATTTTGCTGCCTGGTTGGTGTTCCAGTGATAATCCATTTTGTTGATCATGGGAGTTGGGCTAATTTGTTAGGGTCAGTCATTTTCTAGGCTTCACTGATGGGATTGCACTTTACATTTAACCCCTTGTATTAGAGCAAAATTGTAGCCAGGGCCATCCTTGGATCCCAATTCATGGGACCAAACATTAAGAGGATTATGTCATGTCTGGCGCCGTGGGGCTGCCCACACCTTGATTATAATGTTAACGAAGACTCATTAAGATTAGGGATTATTAGGCAACTAATAATATTGTCTAACCTGATCGATTTAAACTAATATATGTCGGCAATGATCATCCAAGCAAACTTGTGTTATTTAGGGAGGGACGGGGCGCTGAGGGCGAAATATATCATATTTATAAGTTGTTCCTTGATATTTTGAAAATTCTATGCGGCCGACTTTTTTTTTTAATTCTTATAGAACCCTCGGAGATAATTCGTAATGTGAAAAGAAGGGTTATACGTAATTTCTAAAATATTAGAGGAATATGTAAATACTAAAGTTTTAAATTTTAGTATTCTTTCAATTTAGATGTTTTATTCTTTCAATTAAGATTTTAAGTTTTAATTTCGGAATTGGTATTAGCATACAAGAAATATCAATACGCTTGGATCAAAATTATTTTTGTTTTAATTTCGGTTAAATTATTTTTAATTTTTTACTAAACTTTAACTTTAAATTTAAAATATTTAAAAATATAAAAAAAAGTGAAAACAATTTATATACATATTTTTGAAAAAATATTAAATAAAAAAATTTTGATTAAAAAATTATTTTAAATATGAAAAAAAAATTGTGACAAAGAGGTTTGGATTCTTGTTTTCTTGGAAAAGGATTGAAATTTTAATCATTTAAACTAAATAAAAATTTTGATAGTTAATATAAAAAATAAATATTATATTTAAATATAAATAGTACTAAAATTGAAACTAATAATTCCTGAAATGTTTCCGTATCAGTGGAAATCAAAATGTTTCAACTGATATTTAAAACCATAATTTCAATTATTTCGGATGTTTCACGATTTGAAAAAAATACTGAATTTTTGAAATAAAATTTAAAACTATTTTGTTGTGATTTTAACCAAAATCAATTGAAGTATATGGGTTTTGACTATAATTAAAAATCTCGATAAATATGATATAATTTGGAGGGTTATATACAAAAAAAAAACCCTTTTAATGGGGGTTACTGTTTTTTGGATTGCATCTAAATTTGGCGATTTTTCTACATTTATTTTGCGAATTAACGAGGCCTTAGATTTCGTCCATTTATTGGCTCCGTCTTTTCCTCTACGTTTTGGATTTTGATGCTGACTGGGTAACGTGATTAAATTGCTCTCGTTTTCGAATGGGCCCGTCAAATAATCTCCATTAGTCTACCCTTCCCCGCTTGCTTTGCGTGTCCGCCATTTTACCGCAATTTCAACCCTAAACTCTAAACAAATTTAAAAACATCCCTGAATTTTTGATAATTTCCCAAACATCCTTAAAGCGCCCTAGGGTGTGTTTGGTACGTGGTCAGGGCTAAGCTGATCCTGTCCAGACTAGATTATCTTCCAAACATCAAAAATTTGACCGTATTAACATTATTTTATTCATTTAAATTTTAACCATGTTTTGACTAAAATACCCTCACTTGATCTGAACCGTCGGATCTCGATCCAACGGCTCAGATCGGGTAACAGCCGAATACCGTCACTTGATCTGAACCGTTGGATCTCGATTCGACGGCTCAGATCGATGAACAGTAAAATCCGCGCTCCGCGGGTGATCTCGGGCGAGCTCGGGCGGCCAGCTCCGCGCGCTAGATCGGGCGGCCGGCTCCGCAGGTGACCTCGGGCGAGCTCGGGCGCCCAGCCTCCGGGGGCGAGCTCTCGTGGCGGGCTCCGCGAGCGAGCTCGGGCGGCCGGCTCCGCGCGTGAGCTCGGCCGGCGGGCTCCGCGGGTGACCTCGGGCGAGCTCGGGCGCCTAGCCTCCGGGGGCAAGCTCTCGCGGCGGGCGAGCTCGGGCGGCCGGCTTCGTGCACGATCTCCGCCAGAGAAGAAGATGAACAGTAATATGTACAGTACTCAACCGAGGGCATTTTAATCAATAAAAAATTTTAACCATCTGTTAACCAGATCAGAGACCAAACGGAATTTACTTGACCGTATTAGCGTTTTACGTTTTACCCCTTCTTTTAATCTTAACCTTGACCTTGACCCCGTACCAAACGGACCCCTAAACTTTCCATTCATTTGTAAATTAGAGCGGAAAAAAATAGTCTACATACAACACTACTTTAACAGGTATATAACTAGATTCATTAATGCATTTAATGGATTCATAATATTTGTTAAATTCATTAAAAATATGGAAAGGATATGCATATTTTGAAAAGTTGAATGGACCTATTTTGATTAAATTCATGAATCTTTAAAAGAATTGCACCTGAATAGAAATTAATGTTGAGTCTATAAATAATTATGTTTTGTAATTGTAAATTAATTTCAATTTTTATTAATTAGATCATCTCTTTAGAAGAACATTTTTTCTATTATTTCGAAAATGATTTTTTTCAATTATCTTCTCCAATTAGATGGTGGTTTCTGCTAAATTATAGAAGGAGGTGTATGCCTTGCTGCTGTTCTATCAATACCTCTGCTGTCAACTTCAGACGTCTTGTATGTATAAGAACTCGAGATTTTTCTAAGGATTTTTTTTTTTTTGTTTTTTTTTTTGTTTTAGAGAATTACGTCCAATTAATCATTTATTCATTCACGCAATCGTCCCCGAAATCCCTGTATTTTATCTGACTGCATCAAGACCTAGATAAAACTCGTAGCACGCATGACCCTGCGTATTTGCATAAACACCCATCGAGGCTGAGAAATTTTCATCCAACAATTTTTGTTCCGAAAATACACTTATGCTTTTGAGATAAAAATATGATATTATACCTCTAATTACTGCAATATTAATATAATTATTCTCAATGGTGAATTCGTGAATATGATATTATATCTTTAATTACTGCGATATCAATATAATTCTTCTCAATGGTGAAATTTTGGATATATTTTGTTCCGAAATGCACTTATTTTTTCGAGATAAAAAAATGATATTATATCTTTAATTACTGTAATATCAATATAATTCTTCTTAATGGTTAATTCGTGATATTTCTGAGAAGGGACATAAAAATTTTTAATTTTTATCGGGGGCATCCGTTTGCTAATAGAAACAATTCCGGGGGGTGCAATGACAAATCGCAAGTACGACCCACACTTCCCTTGTGAAAATTCAATAAGATGAGGGACTGAATGCTAAAGCACTTTGCCGGTCGGCTCGCACGGGAAATTTGCCGGTACTTTTGACTCCAAACAATTATTAGAAATACCACGTGGCCATATTTCACGGACCCGATCCGAAATCCAATCTCCATCTTTTTGCCACGTTCCCAAGCGCGAATTCGCCGCTTGATTCATTTTTCTCCTCGTGATCGTCACTATTTTCCACTTTGTCCTCCACCTCAGCAACGATTTAATGTTTTTTAATCTCTCGTCATCAGCTTCTTCTTCCTTCTTTTCTTTCTTCGCGTTCCTTCTCGTTCCTTCGCATCTCTCGGAGGAGCTGCGACGAAGAAGAAGATGGAGCCCCAGAGCAGAGACATCGAGAGCAGCGACGGCGGCGTCGGCGTCGTGCTGGAGCGGAGCGGCTCCAGCTTCTATGAGGACAAGGAGCTCGTCGGCCCCCGTGAGCCGCTGCTCCGCAAGCGCACCATGAACACCACCTCCCAGATCGCCATCGTCGGGGCCAACGTCTGCCCCGTCGAGAGCCTCGACTACGAGTTAGCAACCCTACCTCCCCAATTCTGGCCTGTTCTGTCGAATCGCGTCGGAGAGATCGAATTTTGATTTGGTTCTGTTGGTTTCAGGATTGTGGAGAATGATCTGTTCAAGCAGGACTGGAGATCCAGGAAGAAAGTGCAGATCTTTCAGTACATAGTGCTCAAGTGGACACTAGCGCTGCTGATAGGGCTGGTTACTGGGCTGGTTGGTTTCTTCAACAATCTCGCTGTTGAGAACATCGCTGGCTTCAAATTGCTGCTTACAAATAATCTTATGCTTAAGCGTAGGTAAATTTCTGGTTTCTGTGTGAAAAAATTTTGCTTATTGAGGATTATTTATTGTCTCAACTGAATTTAATGTGCTCGACAAATGTACAAATCTTTCGAAGTCTGAGAAATAAGGTATTTTCTGTACAATTTCAGGACTCAACCAATATTGTCACATGAAAATGTGATAAATTAGGAGGTTTATCCTGAGAAAAAAAAGTCCAATTCTGTTCACCTTTTTTGTATATTTACCTAGAATTCTTTGTGGCTTTTTGCTAAAATTATGTAAATCTTAGTATGCTTATCTAATCTTTTAGATCCATGTTATTGAAAGAACTTCCTCTAGTTTACCCGTTGGTCTGGTTCTTGTGCAGGTTTTCTGAGGCTTTTGTTGCATTTGCTGGTTGTAATCTAATTTTGGCCACCGCAGCAGCAGTGCTCTGTGCTTATGTAGCACCTGCAGCCGCTGGGTCTGGCATACCAGAGGTTAAAGCTTACCTCAATGGCGTTGATTCTTATTCTATTCTGGCTCCCAGCACACTTTTTGTGAAGGTGAGTCTTTGTGCGTGTCCTTGTTCTGAGAAATAATTGTTTGGTACATGGAAAGAGAGTCTCATTATCAACATGTAATTGCTAATGCTTTATTTCAGTGGAACTGTTATTCTAATGGAAGAGTACCTTCCCCTTTCCTTTCTGCAATAATTATAGCTGAATTTAATCATAATTTCCTAGCAGTCTGTGAGCTTGAAAAATAAAGACAATTCTTGACTGAATACTACTATGGCAAGATAGCAGATGAAATTATTTCATTGACATGGAACATCTAACATATATTGTTTGTCTTGCCCTCTCTGGTTCTTTTGTGATCATTTCATCCTCCAGATTTTTGGTTCCATTGCTGGTGTATCTGCTGGTTTCGTATTGGGCAAGGAGGGTCCTATGGTTCATACTGGAGCATGTGTTGCTTCCTTACTTGGACAGGGTGGGTCTCGCAAGTACCACCTGACATGCACATGGCTCAGATACTTCAAAAATGATAGGGATCGACGAGACTTGATCACTTGTGGGTCTGCTGCTGGAGTAGCTGCTGCCTTCCGAGCCCCAGTTGGTGGGGTTCTCTTTGCACTCGAAGAAGCAGCATCTTGGTATTCTCATATCATTCATTTTTGTGCATTTATGGAGTGTTCTGTCTTCATTATGTAGAGCATAGGTTGCTTTTGAAACACCTCTTAGGAACAGCATGGCATTTGTGCATCAGCAGTTCATTTCAAATATCACAATGATGATGACCATTGTGATAAACAAATGAAGTGGCTTACGACGTATCTCTAAGAAGAGAACAAGAAAAAGAAACTGTGGTCCTCAGCATGCACTGCCTTACTTCGGGAATAACCCAACATGGAAGAGTTTATATTCCAGTGTAGGTCATTTTGAATTCAAGAGGTTTTTACCAAAAAAAAAAAATCAAGAGATGCAATTATTGTCCCAGTAATGCAATCCCAATAAATTTCTCTGTTTTAGCTGATATCCAAGATATGTGAACTTCTGAGATTTCTGAATCATCTCTTGCGTTATTGAAATCAAATAATTTTGTTTCTCTTCAGGTGGCGAAGTGCGCTTCTTTGGAGAACATTTTTCACAACAGCAGTGGTTGCAGTGGTTTTGAGAGCTTTTATTGAATTTTGCCGTGGTGGAAAATGTGGTCTCTTTGGTGAGGGAGGTCTCATTATGTTTGACTTAGGTTCTATCATTGTTACTTATACCACCAAAGATCTGCTGGCTGTCATAATTCTTGGAACCCTTGGTGGCTTTCTTGGATCCCTTTACAATTTTCTCTTGGACAAGGTTCTTCGTTCTTACAGTATAATCAATGAGTATGTCCTGATAATATAACTTATAATTATGATTTTGTTTATTTAGTTTAGTCGGAATGTGCTTCAAGCAGAATCACTTTTCTTCTACTGCTTGCACCAAACAATTTGATATTTGAATCCGTATACTGTCCAACCTCACAATTTTGACAGTTACAGTTAAATGCAGGAAAGGTGCACCATACAAGATTCTTCTCACCATCATCATCTCTCTCCTGACCTCATGCTGTGCTTATGGGCTACCTTGGTTAGCCAAGTGCATTCCATGTCCTGAAGACATCCAAGAGCAGTGCCCCACCATTGGCCGTTCTGGCAACTTCAAGAATTTCCAGTGCCCTCCTGGCCACTACAACGATCTTGCCTCCCTCTTCCTCAACACCAATGATGATGCCATTCGCAACCTATTCAGCAACGGGACCTCTGATGAGTACTATATTTCCACCCTCTTTATATTCTTTGCTGCCATATATTTCCTCGGTATTGTAACATATGGAATAGCTCTTCCTTCTGGTCTATTTATCCCTGTTATACTTGCTGGTGCTACCTATGGCCGCATTGTGGGAACACTTCTGGGTCCTATCTCTGATCTTGATCCTGGCCTGTTTGCCCTTCTCGGATCAGCTTCATTTCTTGGTGGTTCTATGAGGATGACTGTATCAGTTTGTGTTATTCTTCTTGAGCTCACCAATAATCTTCCAATGCTCCCTCTGGTTATGCTTGTTCTTCTCATATCAAAAACTGTGGCTGATAGCTTCAATAAGGGGGTCTATGATCAGATTATTAAGATGAAAGGCTTGCCATACCTGGAAGACCATGCAGAGCCTTACATGAGAAACTTGGTTGCTGGAGATGTTGTCTCTGGACCTCTCATTTCCTTTTCTGCTGTAGAGAAAGTTGGAAACCTAGTGCATGCATTACGATTAACTGGTCATAATGCATTTCCAGTTGTGGATGAACCACCTTTCACAGAGGCACCAGAACTCTGCGGGCTTGTTCTGCGTTCTCACTTACTTGTGTTGCTAAAAGGGAACAGATTCACAAAGGAAAGGGTGTCAACTGGCAAGGAGGATGTTTTGCGGAGATTTGATGCCTTCGATTTTGCCAAACCAGGGTCAGGCAAGGGCATCAAATTTGAAGATCTCGACATTAAGGAAGAGGAAATGGATATGTATGTGGATCTCCATCCAATTACGAACGCATCACCCTACACAGTTGTTGAGACAATGTCACTGGCAAAAGCTGCAGTTCTTTTCCGGCAACTTGGACTCAGGCACTTGTGTGTCGTGCCAAAGACTTCAGGGGTAATGTTTTTGTCTCTTTTGATATTCATTCTTGAAGATACATTTATACTACTTTTACATTGTTTGAACTGATAGGGTCATATGGTGTTTGATTTAATTTTTCCATCAGTAATTACTTGGGTGCTTTTCTCAGTATATTGAAAACTTGGTGTTGCATGCAGAGGCCTCCTATTGTTGGAATTTTGACACGGCATGACTTCATGCCAGAACACATTCTGGGGCTCTTCCCTCACATCAAACCGCACAAATAGCAGTCAGTCAGTGTCATGATCGGCAAGCTCTTCGCATATTGGTTACGTTGTTGTCATTGTCCCATCATAAAGCTAGTTTATTCCTTGTTTAGTAGCACTATTTTTTGCGGAATAGGTAGGTAATAAATCAAATTATCCAATTCTCAATTGTTTACTGTATCATCTATTGCATGTTCGAATACTAAATATTTCCCTTGCGCTATTGGTTTCATTGGAGATGGTTGCAGATTCAAATTTTGGTTTCCCATCTCTTGATGTGTGTTGTAATAATGTATATTTTTACCTTACTACTACAATTATTTTTTCATCATTCTATATAAAAAATTGTGAAATGTTGCAATGGCTCCATATAAACCCAATGATCTGTGTTTTGTACTTTGATTTGGGCAGCAAATATGAAGATCTTGTTTTGCATAGACTTGTTTTGTTGTGGTCTGTCTTGAAAGTACCACTTCAATCCTTTATTTTTTATTCCATGAAATTGTTTAATGTTCGTCAAAAGTTGAGATGGCCGAGTTGGTCTCAGACGTCAGATTAAGGTTTTGGTCTGAAAAATTTGGACCGTTCGGCTTGTTAGGTTACTATGATCAGATCATGGACGGCACAGATTCACTAGCGTGGCCGTTGTTGTAGCGATTGGATTCGATTTCTTTCTTTAGTTTATCCAGAATTGAAGGTGGGGCATAACCAAATGAACATGTTCTGATCGAAGCAGGTTCTTATTCGCACGTCAAGTGAGGTAGAAGACACGTAACCCAGTTGACCTTGCGATCGGAATAGAGAACTTACTTCTTATAAATTATAGTAATCAGATCGTTAGTGAAATATTTTAATAATAACAAATCCCAACTTCACCTAAAACTCAATTAACAGTCGGACTCTTACGATATTTCATTCGAAATTAAACCTCCAGGTAAAAAACTTCAGCAAATTTTGTTCCTTAAGGGATTTTTCACATATACGCCCCTAGAAAAATTAGAAAATTGCATGTAGGGTCCTATTAGTTTTTAAATTATATATTTTTTTTAAAAAATAAATATTTTCCTACTTGCGCCAAATATGCGGATTCATCGGCCATTTGTTGCAAGTATTTAGATTTTTTTTTTTTTTTTTTTTGACAATGTAGTGCCCCAAATAACGAGGGAGTCGGGAGTCGGAGTCCGGCTTCTGAGAGATGCCAGCGTCCTCCGGGCACAATGATTCAGGGGATATCAGGGCCGTGCTGCGCTGGCAGATGTTGCTGTTTGTTGGTGTTCTCCTCGTATTATTCCATGGCCCAATGACGGGAACCGATCTTTTTGGGACCCACCTTCTCCTCAATTCCGACTCGTTTGCCCCACGCTTGCCGACGGGGAAACGGGAAACCATGCACGATCTTTTTCCCTTTTTTTTTAAAAAAAAATAAATTTGAGGACAAGCAGCAGGAGCCCGCGTTCTTTTTTTTTGTTTTTTTTGTTTTTTCTGTAAATAATCGTCATCCCGTTCGAAAAAAAGATCGAGGGAAACTCGCGGGGAAACGATTTTTGAAAGGGAATATAAACAAACAGGGTCGAGTCGTTTTCAGCCAAAAGGAGTATTTGCTAACGTGAAAACGAAGCGGCAAAAATGGAGGAGACCATCGCTGACATTCCTGCCCTCCTCTGTTAACCGCTCGGTCCACCCATAAATCGACCGACGAAAGTCATTTCGTGCTTATTAGGATTTTTTTGTTTAACCCCTTATAAGTTGGCCTAATTACATCTTACACCTTGGAGAGTTGACATTGTTAAAAGAACCCCTACATTTTTTTGGTACTGTTCTCCAAATACCCTCCGGGTTGGAGAGCCAGCCCCAAGCATAAAGTTGGTGGGAATTGAATAGTTAAATGTTGGCATAATTGTTAATGTCATTAAAGCTTTTATCGTTATTTAGTAGCTAAAAAATTTATAATTTAACTTCATTTAATCATTGTTAAATAACGAAAAAGACATTGGCGGTACAATGCATGTTTGGTTTTTTTTTTTTTTTGTTTTGCTTATTTTCCTTTGTCCTGTTTCTCGTTATTTTTCTAATAAATTTAAAAAGTGATACACATCAGATATTTAGAAAAAACTAAATAAAATATGCCAGAAAAGCATGAAGGCCAAATGCAAGCATAAGAGAAGTAATTTGAGAGAATAATGTGCAGCGAATTTTACTGTAGACTACCAAATGCAATTATACCACACAACAAGGGCTTTTGTTAAAAATAAGAAGTTCTTGTCCAATAGGTGCCTGTCGTCGATCGAGTGGTGGAGAGACTGGTCGCAAATACTTATGACAAGAAAATCCCCGCGAAAGAAGGGGGAAAGAGATTCCCCGGCGAGCCGACAAGCAAATCTAGCGCACGAAGTATTTTCCCATCATGTTCCATCCTCTCCGGGCCCCACCACCTCGCTCCTCCTTGGCGGGCCCCGCTTCTCCTCCCGTTACTTCATTAAAAATAGAAAATGTTTACGTTTGACCCCTCGTAAAATACCAAAATCGATATTATCCCCTAATATTCCCCTTGTTATTTTAGCAACATTTTTCAATAAAAATCTCTTAAAATTTTCCACGGTGAGTAGGTGGCACTTTCTAATAATAACATATACAATTTACATCAAAAAAATCAAGAGAAAAATAATTGAAGAAAAAGACTGACAAAGACGGGGACGTAAAATTGATATTTGAATTTTTAGATTAATTTAATTTTGAGGTGAATTAAATTGAACCATAGATTTCAAATGGTAGCATTATTTGAAAAATCTTCGGAAACATGGAATTTTGAATAATTATTCAAATATTAAGGAGTAATGTGAAACTTCATCAACCTACGAGGTTCTATATTTAAAAAATTCTTTTAAAAAATGCGATTTTGTTGCGATATGCATAACATACAAGCCTGAGCAGTGCGGAGAGACAGGAAGGAGAGTTTTGGTTTGGGGATGGAGGAGGTGAAGGAAGAGGAAGAAGAAGAAGAAGAGGTGGAGATGAAGAGCAAGGGGGATGAGAAAGTTAGGGTTTTGGTGGTGGATGATTCCCCAGTTGACCGCAGGATTGTGGAGCTTCTGTTCAAAAGATGTGGTGGTGTCTTCGAAGGTATGCATCTTGCCTTCTCTTTCTTTTTCTACTTTGCTTTTGCCTTGGTTTCTAATGGAGTCCTCAATGTTTTCATCACTTTTAGCGGCATCTAAAGTTTCAAGTTTTCTACTTTTGAAGAAAAAAGAGAGAACATTTGTCCTTCTGACAAAAAACGTAATTTGAAGTTGGGAAGTGCAAGTTGGGATTGTTCTCTAACTACGATATGCTCAAAAAATTGGCTACTAGGGCTAAAGTATGATTCAGAAACAACCTTATGATGCTTTAAGAGCTTGCTTTGTTTCTTCGTGGAGTATAATGAGGTTCCTCTTAGGTTCTGGATTGACAGTTAGTGAGTTGTCTGAAATTTTTTGATACTTTCCGGTTAAGGCAATCGGTGAGAAGCGGCATGATATTGGAAGGAGACTTCAGATACTTCTTTTGTGATTTGTTTATTTGTGATAAATTGCTATACATTTCATTTTTAGTTGCTGGAATCAAGCTTATTGCTTGCCTCTGATTTGGTTCTTATCCACTGTCATGTCAGTTGTTGCTGTTGATAGTGGAGTGAGAGCAATGGAAGTTCTTGGCTTAAATGAAGGGAAGGGTGGCTCTTCTACCATCAATGTAAGTCAGATATTCTGCTGTAATACTCTTGTATATTACAAAGTCAGGAGATCAACTGTGGTTATGACATTTAACCTTATCACAAAAAAAAAAAAAATGAAATCTTACCAGAACTATGAAGATATCAAGTTGTCTGATGTGAAGCCATATTATAATTTCAAAAGCTTACTATGTACTAATATGCTTCTTAAAACACACTACATAAGTTGTATCCAAGAAAAATATGTTGCCTTTCAAGGCCTTCTTAGCTCTGTTTCAGGACTCAGCAACATGTTTCTTTCTATATTTAAAAAGATTCATTTTTTGAGTTGCCTAGAAATTCGTTCCTAATGATAATCAGGGATGTGTTTCAGGGGCAGAAGATTGATGTAATTCTTACTGATTACTGTATGCCCGAAGTTACTGGCTATGACCTCCTCAAAGCAGTGAAGGTGATTCTTCTAACTATTGTTCTTAATCAAGCTTCTGAGTGAGTTAATCTGTTTCCTATAGCAAATGGACTCGATCTTCATTAGCTTCATCATATGAAATTGCAGGAGCACAGCAACCGAAGGTTGATTCCTGTGGCCATCATGTCATCTGAAAATGACCCACAAAGAATCAACAGGTTTCAAACTTTATTTTTGATAAATTTCTTGTTTTTTATTTGGTTTGTTTAACTGATCAGGTTTTGAATGCTTTGGATGGTTTCTCAATTCCCATCATCTTTCTACTTATTTATAAATGCCAATGTGAGGTGAAACTATCATCATTCCTTTGAGATCTTTTCAAAAGTATATATTTTTGAGCCACAGTTTGGCACATTAAGACTCATTTAGCTTTTATGGTCCCTCTCACATGTACCGGATTTACATCTTAATTTGTATCATGTAAACAAAACAGGTTTAATTTTCTCTCTTCTATTTTAAAACTGTATTCAGCTAGTGTTTCATAGCCCTTTCTGAAGATAATGAGAGTGGAAATAAAATAAATGTTGGAAGAGTTCATGCTGTTGTAGTGAATTGAGTCCACTTGGTTTGTTGAACAATCTTTGGAAATTGCAGAAGATCAAGACAAATCAACATTGTCAATATGTAAATTGAGTCTAATGAATATGGACAGCATTCTGGCAAATCATGTGAATATCTCAAAGTACCATGGAATATCTGTAGAGCATCGAACTATTTAGATGATCATGTGGAGGTTAGGTCTTTGGGGATATAGGGAGATTTTTTGGGATCATGCTATGCTTTTAGGTTATGTCTTGGGATGATGAAATCCTGAGCATCTTGGGATTTCTTTCATTTTTTAATGGCATAATGGTCTTATGACTTGCGGGAGGTTGTCTTTGCCATCAAAAAAAGTATCAGCTCAAAATGGGCAGCATCATTTACGTTGCAAAGATTGATTTGATCTATTATTTGACTTCAGATTTTATTTTGAATTGGCATGACCTATATTATTTATAAAGTATCCTATTCATTGTTTGCTATTTTATACGGCAGATGCCAAGCTATTGGAGCTGAAGACTTCTTCATAAAGCCACTTAAAGTTCAAGATGCGCAGAGGATGAGAAATTATGCAAGACCAATCAGAGTATCTCCGAGCGCAGGCAAAAAGAGAAAGATTTCACTTGACTTGTTAGCTGAGTCCAATGGGTCTGAGAGACGGTCACCCCTTGCAGGGGTTGCAGTGGCATGATGATGCTAATGCAAAGTGTCACTTTGTCCTCTTTATATTTGGCTATATTCAGTCTTGGTTCTTTGTTTCTACCTCCCTTGTAGAAGACATGTGGTTAAGTGAGCAAGCTTCTAACTCCTTGTGTTATCATGTTGGCTATGTTGCTGTTGATTTTCAGATGCTTGCATCAATGTTTTTATGAATTATTATTACTCTATGAATGGTAATATTTATCAGGTTTTGACTTCTGATATTGTTCAGGTCTTGTACAAAAATGTGTTTGACAATCATATTGAGAGTTCATTCTAGGACAAGGATCTGCATATCTCAAGATGAGCATAGCTGATATCTGTTTGCTGAAATGCCCCAGAGAATAATCAGTGTATTTCATTGGTGGAATCATGTGTCAATTAATCTGATAAGCGCAGATAAACACATCAAATAAACTTCTGATTGCACATACAATTTAGATGCGAGCATTCTTCAGACTATAAAAATTCTCCAAGTGCTATTATTTACAGATCCAGCTACTCCAGTATTAAACTTGGCTCTTAATCAATGCCTTCTTTGAAGGGCCCAGAATCAGCCAGTAACTTCATGACAAGCTTGACCTGTGAAAAGCAAAATAATTATCATTGTTTATTGTAATTAATGAGCTTCTCAATGAAAGAATAGGTTTCTTGGAATGCATTAAGATTGACATAGTCGCATCACACTCTATAATTAATTTCTAACTGTTCAAAGAATTCAATTAAAGCTCTCAAAGTATTGTTGCATCCTGGACTGTCTTGTCAGCTCTACTGCAAGACTCCTATGAAGGTTAACCGTATGGAACCCATATCATCAAAAGTTTTCAGGTGACATTGAATCCAAAACAATATCCAATTGCCATTACAACGCACCAGAAGTAGTAAATGTGAAATCTTAATGTGTCATTCACTAATCATTTCAGCATCCAAATTTTGATTTTCCAAAACTTGTAAACTGGGAAAAAAATTGTTGCATTCCACATTCGCAGAATAGGCGCAATCAATTCCATCAAAGAAAGATGATACATCATCATTTATTGTCTGAAACTAGGATTCAGGTTTTGCAAGTTTCTTAATGGCAGTTCTCTTCAAGCAGGCTTTATATAACTGGGATTCTTGGGCATTTGGACAGGGATTCAGGTTATGATTTCTGTGCTAGATTAGTCCTAGGCCAATATTACCAATAAAGGCATGAATCTCCACCTTTTGTTATTAATATAGGTCAGCATGATCACCATTATTGGTCCTACTCTGACAAGTCAGTAGGATCACCAACCCATTAACTACAAACAGGCTCCAAGAAGAAACTATGGCACAGAAGTAGCATTTATGAGAACAGAAATTTCTAGTTTTTTCTTCTACAAGTTATCTAGTTCCTGTATGTTATGAAACAGGAAAGTGTAGAATAAAAATGCACATAAAAGATTGTTTAAGGCTTTCATAAAAAAAGAAAGAACGATGGTTTTAGCAGAAAAATCAACGAAAACTCTAGCAACAATTAATATGTCAAAAATCTGACTGCGTTGCACATTCAAGAAGCTTTCCACCTTAAGACAACAAGAATTAATACATGGCTGAAAGAAATAATAATAATACCTGATCTGCTTCGCGAACAAGAAAATCCTCTATGATATTTCTAAAGCCTTCATGTAATATGTAGTGGCAGCTATATGTTGTCACAGGCAAGTACCCTCGCTGTACCTTATGCTCTCCTTGAGCTCCTGCCTCAACTTTATTCAATTTGAATTCAATGGCTGCTTCTATAGCCTGTAAGAATATTCCAATGGGAGCCAGCAAACACGCGTTAAAACAGGAAAATAAACAGCTAGGCAACTCAATATCAATTTCTCCTTGATTGTCACCATTTTCATGACAAATCTTAAGCACAAATTAGACTACTGGGATACAAACATAAGCAGTTGCAACTTCTTTGTCTACCTAATCCAGGCTAACTGAAAAGGATCAGGTGCCCGAAGGATTGGCTAATCATATTCATCTCTACTTTGCGCAGCTTTCTCAGGAAAAAAGACTAGTATGTGCAGTAAAAAATTCACTTGTACAAACTAGGAAAAAATGAATATATCTACAGGACGAACAGATACATGACTCTGTTGTTCGATTTAATACCAATTTAAGGAATTAGACTACTGGTTTTTCTTGTGTGATTTTCTTGATTGCATATTGACTTAGAATAATGTTCTTATGTGTTTGGCCTCTTAATGATACAAGCTACAAAGAGCTATTAGGCACCGTTTGGTTCGGAATCAGGATCAGAATTAAGATCAAAACTAATGAATCACTTTTATAAACTAATTTTTTTTATCAAAATTAACGCTCTAATAATTTAAAGTTTAAAAAACTATTTAATTTTTTATAATAATTTAATTTAATAACAGTGTAAAATAAGTAATATTAATTTTACAAGAAAAAAATAATTCTGAAAAAGACTGATCCTGATTCTAATTTCAAACCAAACAGGTCCCTATAGTCTTACAAAAAAGCACAGTACTGAACTACACTATTCTAATCTAACTTAGCCTATATGGCGATACCATTAGCACAAGGTGCAGTATGTTCATCATTATGTATCTTCTAGATGACATATTTTAACAATTCACCAAAAGTAACAGAAAAAGGAAGCTCAGGTTAGAACATGGACAACAAATTCAACTGAAGTTGCAGAAGCTTTACAACTTCATCAATTGGCCCTCTTTTTTTAAGATTGAATGACCTCCCAAGAAGCAAGCAAGATAGACTTGAGGCATACCTGATAATAACATGCTTCAAAATGCAGATATGGATAGTAGGCATGGGGTAGACACCCCCATAAACGTCCAAACAAAGTATCACCCCCAATTAAGTTCAGGGCTCCTGCAACAACTTCATCACCATCTTCAGCAAGTACAAGCAGAATGCTATCCATCATCTTTGATCCCATAATGTGAAAGAAGTCCCTCGTTAGATATGCACTTCCCCACCTACAAAAAACCAACAGCCTGAAAGGTAGGTAGCAAGAAACATCTATCCTTTTATGAAGTGACCCAACAGGCTTGCTTTTGCAGAGGGAGTAAGTCAAAATTGAATGCAATCAACAGCCAAAATCAATAAAATTTTTAAACTGACATCAGAATTCACTATCATAAAATGAAGTTAGTTCTCTATTTTATGCATAACTACTGTAGCGTCTAATGCATAATAACTTGGGAAGCATGCAAGGCTTGGTTATCTGTAACTTGCAATATTTAATGCATGATGACAAATTAAGTTAATGGTTTACACTATGATCTTGTGAAATCAGTGGAATAGGCTCACTGTTGTCATTTTCTATCTATGATCCATTGACTTCAATGATAGAATTATGAGAATTTTGAATTATTGATATTTTTGTTTCAATGTTATTTTTTGTAGAGCTTATTGCAGACAGAAGACATGTCTGTTGAATCAGAAACTGGACATCTTCTTAGATGAATTGTTAGATTGAAGATAGTTGATCCTCGTTAAATTGATAGATGTGGATGCTTGTTTACTATATGGCTGCCATCCATAATCAAGAAACAAATGAGAAGTAAAGCTTCAACATAAGATGATTGAATTTAGAGCTGTGCACAACAGAGATAAGAGAAAATCAGAAAACCCACATACTTGTAATTTGAGAGTTAATTGAAAGCACCTAAACATGCAAAACAAAATTTAGACAGAGGAGGTCAAACTTATTGTCAGTTGTATTTCTGTAGAACTTGTAGAATAAGTCCCAATGCTTTGCCTGTGACCAAGTAGACAAACAATAGTGTAAGCATTAAGCTCGCTATGTCTCAGACTAAAGGAAACAAGGAAAAAAGAACATATGTTATTAAGGTTCATCAGATTGAAAGCATTAGTTAAATGACCTTAGACAAGCTGATGCTGTAAAAAAAGAATAAAAAAAATCCATTTTTTTGTTCAACTATGAGTGAACTCTCATCCAAGACTCGAAATTCTTTGTCTACAAATCTGGGCTGCATTTAGCATGCAAGAAAAGAAAAAAGGTTCTTTTTTCCTTTCCAATCCCCATTATTCACTAACCTAGAAACATACTTATTGATCAGATGACAAAACAAATGTTTACATGCTTTTTTGGGTAGTTCAGGCATTGATGAAGAACAAGCAAAACAAAGAAGACACAACCAGATTGGGAGAATGATAGACACTTGGCAAAGAGAGATGAGTCCAAGACTCCACAAGCTAAGGAGGTCATTTCAAAAATTTAGAAGGCTTTTCCATATATAACAATTTTCCCATATTTGTGTGCATGCACAATATACTGACACAGTCAGAACTCCTAGAGCATGATATTCATTACATTTTTTAATCAAATGCCTCAATAGATCTCTGCAATTTAAGACTGCATAAACAGAACAAGCTCATACAACTTTTGTGCAGTTACATGACTACACAAGTTGTTTGCATATAACAGATATGAAGTGCCATGTACCTTTATTTCATATCCCCGAAGGCGCTTCATTTTAAGATTTTGGGAAGAAATCTGCAGGAAGAAAAACCGTGCAAGAAGATCAATACACTTCACTTGACTATATGACTAAAATCAAAATCAGATTGACCAACTTGGAAACTTATGTTAGTGACAAAACCACTAGAGGATATTATCACAAACAAAGATATCGGATATATTTGGAGAAGAGATGTTGGGAGATATGACCCTCAGTTATAATGACATCTAATTATTTCATTTCCCCTTCATTTTATTATTACCTCAAATTGAAATTATGACAAGAAAGTGTATGAAACCAAATTTGTATGCTTGGGGAGAAATTATTGATTCCACATTCAAACATCAAAAAAGCCCTGACCACCAATTTATTGATAACAACTCATATCCAGCATGTGAAGCAACCCTTGGTCAGTTGCAAGGAAAACGTGGCGAGACACAAGCAAGTGGTGTTCCTGTGCACATTTAGTTTCTCATGAATGGATAAGCAAATGCATCTAAAAGAGAACAATCATACTGGGCCCTAACAACCCAGAACCCATCTACTGAATCTTTCAGGTAAGTATATTTCATATGCTTTCATATTACTACTGTACACAGATCTATACCAGGTACAAAATGCACCTGAACACAAATACATTCACAAATTGCTTAATAAATAATATTCAGGCAGAATTTGACTTATCTGATAGACTGCCAACCATGTACCAAAATGAATGTGCAAAATACAAGCAGAAAGATATCAAACTTATAAACATATGTGAAACGGTAATAAGATCACCATCCTTCAGGAAGTTCATAAAGTGAGTGACAATACAAAAGGTATGCCATCTTGATTGAAGCTTTCATTTCCTCTTAGACTTTTTAAAATTTCATATCCCAACAATTGACATGGATCAAGAAAAGTTTGAAAGGACCCGATAGAAGAACTATACAAAATAATGGTTCATTAAAACTGACAAAAAAAACATCAGCAATGAATGAACCACAAAATTAAAAACAAGAAAAACCTTTTTTCGCTCTTGTCGGATGTTTTTCCTTTTACTTTGCTTCATATCCATTAAGAAATCCTCAAAGCTGTTGGACAGAAAAAAAATGTCATAATCAAGTTTGTTTATAATAATTGAACATGGTTAAGATCAAATGGGAGTATGCTGATCAAGTCCATGAGCAAGTTCACATATTTTATTTCCAATCTGTCTATTTATTTGTCAATTTTGAAGCTAGAAGTTCAGAGATAAACTTAAGTTCCTTGTATGACATAAATATGGTAACGAAATAAATGATATTTCCCATTCATGTAAATGGGCATGATAAAGTAATATTATCACTTATCTGACCTTGACAATAAGAAAGTTCACTTAATAATTTACTGGAATAATCACAACTAACCCCAATACATTTTTGTTTAAACGCTTCCAACTATGATTGCAGAAAAGAAATAAAGATGGAGCAAATGTTACTCACGTTTTATAATTGCGATTTATCCAATGATATTGCATCCCTATTCTCTGCAAGAATCCGAAATTCTTCATCTTGTGCCATTCGCTTTCTAATGGAAAAGTAACATGTAATGATGATACTCGATACTGTCAAATGGCCCAATTCAGTTACCATCAACCAAAAGGGTGAAAGAACAGAAAATGACTTGCAAACAGAAATAGGGAAAGAAAATTGACTACTAATGCAAACATAACAAGCCTAAAAAATACTCATTGTTCCTATGATTATAGAAATTCAGTCTGAAATTCCCCTTGTTTGAATACTGGCAAGCATATAGGAATAAGTTCTGCTTTATAACTAAAAAGTATGATGTGTTGAGAAATACAAATTGGCAGAACAGTAAATCTCACAAGGATGGTCTATTGAATGCCAATGTGATGTCACAACACAATGTTTGTTCCCTTATCATGTTTCCCTGTCATATATTCCTCATTGATGGACCTTCTAAAAAGCATGAAAGTGACTGTACATTTAGGTACCAAAACAAGTATCTAAATATCTGCATACAGATATTAAACTGTAAAAATACATCAGAGCAAGATACCGAATAATATTATTTTCTACCTTGGTAGAAGATAATAGAATAAAATAAATACAACAGAATTGTAGCCAAACCTTTGCTGGCATGTCCTTCAGTGCCCATAATAGCATGTCAAACACCTGATCCCTATACCAAGTGTTGCGGACTAGAATTCTTTGGCCTGTTACGGGAGTAAAAGGTACACATGATTGTAGCTTTGGGTAGTATTTAGAACCATAACTATAAAAAGCATCTGCCCAAGAATGGTCGAAAACATATTCTCCATATGAGTGGCTGCAAATTTTCAAAAGTATAGATCAGTCACTACCACAAAAGTTCATAATAGCTACTTATTAACATTCTAACATACAAAGTTAGAAATTCAAGAAGAATAATTATCAACAGAAGTTAAAGTATTACCTTTTAAGATAAAGGGGAACAGCACCTACAGTATTTTTATAATCATCCTGGGCAACAATGTGTTGGGGCAACCATCCTGTTTCCTGAAAAAGGCTTGGATTATTTTATAAAACAAGAAATACTTGCCATGACAATGCACTAGTAATGACATGTTAGACACAAAATTTCAGGTGGTAGAAAAACCCAACAGATACTATGACGGGAAAATACTGGCAATTGTTCACTGGAAATTACTATGAATACAAAACTGATCAATATCATTTTCGGCTATGTTGCATTTACAATAAATTGGTTCAATGTCTCTATGGCCCTCTCCCTGACTGCTGCTTGGATGAGAGTTATGTGCATAAAATCACAAGGGTCTATAGGCTTCTTTTTTTTTTTGGCGAGCATGCACCTCTAAATGTTTTATTTGAAGTAGTTAAGATACACAAAGCAAGCTTAGTGTCATAAACAATGTAAAAACTATACATGCAACAATACATACAGATGTATGCAAATGCGTATATTTGCACAATGAAGATCAATATCCAAATCAAATTTTCATAAGTAAAACTATAACAACATGAAGGAGCAGAACAAAAAGTTAGGATCTGTGAGCAAAAGTAAATATATCAACAATAAATGGACTATTTTTAACTAAAACCAACTAAAATAAAATCCTGAGTCTCACATATGAGTATTTATCTAACAGCAATCCAAATCTCATGACACAAAAAATTTGCCATCATAGTGACTTAAATGTCAATCATGAACCTAGTATACTGAAATGAGGCAATGAGAAAGAATAGTAATAAGTTGAGAGATACATAACCTTCACTGTAGAACCTGACTCCTCCAAACTCGACAAAAAAGCATGAGAAATAAATGGATTATACTTGTCAGGTCCAGTTGCATCTACTGCACATGAATCCCAATCCTCAGCTGAAATCTCAGATATTGATGAAACAACTGAGATGGAGATTTCCTGAGGCATCCTCTGAACATCTGATAGGCCCTAAAATTCAAATGAAACAACTGAATCAGGCAGTACCAAAAAGCCTTAAGTATGTTCCTTATAGTGAAATCAAGGGCAAAAGAAAACCTCTGGAGCTGACCCTGTCACAGAAAATGAACCAAGATTAATATTGATCTCATATGTCTCAGCTGTCCTTTTAGGTCCCCAAAAAATTGCAACTGGAGAAATCATATACTTCATCCTCTGGTTGTGGGATGGATATCCCTATCTTTCAAGAAAGCAGTGGCATTTTAAAAATTGCAAGAGCAGTTTTCCACAATAAGCATGCAATACAAATAGAAATCACATCACCTACATTCATCAGAATAATTAAACAGATAAAAGTAGAAATAATGGAAACGAAACAGCAGGACAACAGTATATTGAGTGCAAACATGCACTGGTTATTTCATTTTTGTAGCAGACGGAAACAGTAAAATTACAAACATTTCCACCAACAGCTTCAACCCCACAAGATGGACAACAGAGGTTGACAAGCGTGGAAATGTTAGCAAGAAGCAGAGAGAGTGAAGACAACTGAAACTGAAAAATTATCAATCTTGTTTTTGAAATTGGCCCTAAAAAATTTGGTTTCAGCCAAAACTCTTTACCTTGCTAGGATGATCAGGCAAACAAAGCCTGGCCTGGAACATATATCACATTGGTTAGTTCTACTCCAAGCTGGTCAATTTTACATGATTTTCAAGCTTTAGGCTTGGCCTGCTCCAAATCAACTTCTAAAATGAAAATCAACTATAATATCATACTGCATGACCATGAAGCAAATGGCAGTGGCAAAGTTCAGGAGTTGAACAATGTATACACTAAATCTTTACCATCAAGAACTAAAATGGTCACAAAATCTTGGGACTCATCAAATTTTCAAAACAATCAAATACTAGTGCTAGATTAAAAAAACCCTAAACTTGATCTCAAATGCGAGAAACACAGCAGAGATACCGGAATAAATGCACAAAAATCTACAAAAAAGAAAAGGAAAAGAAGATCCAAAGTTGGTGAAACCCGGAGAGCGGAAGGCCTACGAGACGGCTTGGTGGCCGGCCGAGAATGGCGGAGGGCCGGTGAGCCGCGGGAGCGCAGTTGCAGGCCGCCATGGCGGGTGATTCCGAGACCAAGGGGCAGAAGATGCTCCAAACGGTAGGAATTGCATAATCGAACTTTGACGGAACCTGAATTTGCAGCGTGGCATCATAGAAATCACCGATTTGGGCCGAATCGGACTGGATCGGGCCTGGGTTTTGGGCGGGTCCCTTTCAACTTTAACATGATTCAGGTTTATGTCAATTACTTAAGGCTACCGAAAAGAACTCATTTCTTAGAATAATTGACTCATTTTCTTTACTCCATTGATCTAAAAGTTTTTTGATAGTAATAATTTAATTTATGTTGTATACTCCATCAATCTAAGACTTTTGACGTTGCGTATACATATAATAGAAAAAAATATTAAAAAATTTCTGAAAATATTTGAAATCTTTGATCAACCCCTTATATTTTCAAATTTTTTTATTAGTGCTTGAAAATTTCTAAAATTCAAAATTATCCCATAAAATAGTTAACTTTTTAAATAAAGGTGACTTTATTATTATTTATAAATATTATATTTTATATATAAATAATTTACTTTATATGTATAAGTGTTTATATAGAAAATAAAATATTTATAAATTGTGATAAACTCACCTTTTTATTTAGAAAGATAACACTTTCAGAAATTAATTTTGAATTTTACAAAAATTTAAGGATTTTTTGGTAGTTATCTGTCTATATATATATATATATTATAATTGCTTTTAAATCCCTCTAATTTTAAAAAATTTGCACAATTATCGTTGTAGTTAACTTTCATTAAAATAATTATTTTTACTGACATGGCGGTGTTAAAATTTATAATAGCTCTTTTTTAGTACGACCATGCATTTTTTACTCTATAAAAAATTATAACAAAATAAATAAAATAAGAATCCACAAATACTAAGAGATTTGCAATTAACTCTTTAAAAGAAGGTCAAACACAACGCAACGACACAAGCAATTGGCAAATTCTTCTCAAGGCAAGCAGCCAGCTGTGGCCGATTTCTGCAGGAAAAACCCTCGACATTTTGAATTTTGCCAAGCCTTCTATATTACAAGGTGAAGCCGGCTTGCCTTACTTCCCCTTCAAGCATTATATATATACAGATCATAGACAGACAGAAACGTAATTCATAATCCAAATCTCGTTCTTTTCAGAGATGGATTACATGGGTCTTGTTGGAAGAGCTCTGCTTGTGATCCTGCTCTCATGGGTATGGAAGGCTTTGGAGAGTCTTGTATGGAGGCATATGTGATGAAGACAAGGTTTGAGAGACAAGGAGTGAAAGTTCCCTCCTACAAGCTCTTCTGGGGATCACTCAAGGACATGGATGCCATGTACATCGCAGGAAGGGGCAGTACGCTCATGGATGTTGGCTGCCATCACACCACTCCAAGACTTCTTCCTGAGTATCATCTTTGGTCGTCTCAATATGATACAAGAATTTGATCATGCTTCTTCCCAACCTTTTGTAGAATTTGCAATTCAGTGTATTTTATTGATCTTATCGTTCACAGGCAAGACATATATCTATTGGCTCGGACCGCAGCTGGCGATTTGCATTGCAGAGCCAGAAATGGTGAAGCAGGTGCTGTCGAACAAATTTGGGTTCTATCCCAAGCCTGACATGGGGCCTGACATGAATGCTCTCTTTGGCAAACTTGTGGCTTACTCTAATGGAGAAGATTGGGCCCGGCACGGCAGAGCCGTCAACCCTGCCCTCACCATTGACAAGCTCAAGGTGATACAGATTTGTTTCTGCTGTTTCTCTCCTTTGCTTGTTGTCATACTTGGTTATCTATGGATTCTGTGTCTGCCAGATGATGACTGGAACCATGGGAGAGTGTACTCTCAACATGCTTAATGGCTGGCAAGATGAAGGGCAATCCAAGAAAGTAGAAATGTGGCAGCAGTTTCGTGAGCTCACCTCGGATATCATCGCCAGCACCGCGTGCGGTAGCAACTGCAAGGAAGGAAAGGAAGCTTTCGCCACGCAAAAGGAGCTTCAAACCATAGCATTTTCTTCTTCCTACCGTCTTCTTCGCATTCCCGTTACCAGTAAGCCACAGCATAGTACAAGAACTGCTGCTTAAGCAAATGTATGAGGTTTTATATGTTTCTGCTTGCAGATATCTGCCAACCAGGAAGAATCTGTACAAGAAGGGGCTGGAGAATCAAATGAAGAGCATGTTCATGAGCATCATAGAAGAGCGCATGAAAACCAAGGGATCGGCCGGGTACGAAAATAACCTCCTTGGATAATGTTGGATGCAAGTTTTGGAGATTCCGATTCGAGCAAATCACGACCGAAACTTAATATCGATGAGATCATCCAAAACTGCAAGACATTCTGCTTTGCAAGGCATGACACCACTCCAAGCTTGCTAACTTGGACGTCTTCTTGCTGAGCACAAACCCGGCATGGCAAGAGAAGCTCAGAAAAGAAATTTCCAGCGAGCCTGGGATCGAAATCCCCAGTGCAGGCATGCTCAGCAGGTTAAAATTGGTAGGGCTACAATGTCTGAATGTCTTCGTATATGCATTGTGTTTTGCTAGCAATTCTAACTTCTGACGAAACATTTCTCGAAGGTGAACATGGTTATCCTCGAAACTCTGAGGCTCTACGCCCCAAGTAATGTGGTTTATTGGATAACCACCAAAGAAATGACCCTGGGAACCCTCATGATTCCAAAGAACACAACGCTGATGATGCCCATAACAGCAATTCATCAAGGAGTACTGGGAGAGGACGCTAACGAGTTCAATCCATTGAGGTTCAAGAACGGAGCTTCGGAAGCAGCCAGGCATCCAAACTCAATCATGCCATTCGGGTATGGCCCGAGGGCCTGCATAAGTCAAAGTGTTTGCAATGCTGGAGGTAAAGATGGTGATAGCCATGATCCTGCAGAAGTTATCCTTCTCTGTCTCCAGAGTACAAGCATGTGCGAACAAGCAGGACTAGTATTGAGCCCCCGTTTGGGCTTCTCATTGTTCTCACACTACTGGAAGTGTAATAGTTGGAGAATATGTAGTAGGAATTGCATTTAGAATTCAATCGTGTTTGCTGAATGAAGCTTCAGATAGAACGTCTCTATCGCTTCACGACTTGGACACAGTTTGTGCTGAATATGTTTTTTCATCTCATTGTTCCTTGGTAAAATCGAACACTGTTGTATTAGCATCAGAGGAAGTGAAGAATCCAAGAACAAGAAAAGCTGAGAGAATTACATGTCAATGTGCAAAAGCAATATAAATCCCCTTGAAGCCATTTGCATCTATAAAGCAATACGTAATTTACATGATTAACTGGCTCTTTGCCTATTTCTCACATAGCATGTTATAAAACAAAAATTACATTCAGCCCAAGAGGACAAAAGACGAGAAGAGTTCATAATTTAAAATCTAAGATAAAGCAATTAATCCATGACTTGCAAATCACTAGTGGCGGAACTTGGGACGCACACGTAGCATACCAGGTCTTGCATCATCAAAACGATACCTGCAAGTTATTTTATAAACAAAAATTGTCGCTGATTGCATAAATCTACATGCCAGTATTTGAAAAATTGAAATAGCAAAAATGAATACCCATTTTCGATAAGAAAGCTTCTCACTGCTGCAGGAAGAGCAGCTTGGCCTCGGCTGTGGGTACCCATGCCTGCAAAGGTCACAGGTTAGATTGAAAATGCACAATCAACTTCATACACCACCACCAAACACAGTTTCATCTAATGAACAATTATAAACATCTAACATGCAAAATTATATATACTAACTCAATTTATATCTTATCATCATACCTGTAATAACGCTCAATGATGATGGTCTCTGAATGGATAGTGCCTTCAGCATTCTAATTTCAGAATTGACACCAATGCTACTGCAAGGTTCAAGGGTAGGAGACTCCGCCATATTACTTCGTACTTTTGCCAATCCATCAGAAGAAGCTGAACGATTCATCAAAATGCAGGACTCAAGCTTATGTAGACGATCCTTCAGTGCATTCACAGCCTCTGATGCATGCAGACCATGCAAATCTAACTTCCACAGGTCATTGTTGTCATTCCTAACTCGAAGAATTTGCTCTGCTGCCTTATTGTTTAGCTCTTCAGCAGCCATCCGTTCCTCTCTGGCTTTCAATGACAGCTGATGGGCAGAAGCATGATCGCCTCTCAGAAAAGCATTACTGGCAGCCTTTGAATGTTGGGATGCCATCCTGTTGGGCAAAGTGAAAAGTTAAGCAACCAATAAATGATAAATTACACAACTAACAAATGCAAGTTGCCCTAAACTGGGGACAATTCCAAATGGCAAATCCTACTCAATCAACAAATCCTAGTCTTCTTTAGCTCAAGGGTGCAGCAAAAGAAATTAATGAAAGACAATTTCTCATAGAAGATTAGTCATCTTGTTAGATAAAGTTAAGTAGGTAATGCTCAGAAACAGGGACTACATAGGAAGGGAGCAAATATCCAAAGACTAGCTTACAGATATCTAACCAACAACTTCACCACAGAAACATGACCATTAAACACATAATATTATGCCTCATTTTAGCCCCTTCTTCAGTAATTTCAGATCATAAGAATGAAATAATCCTCTCAAAAATATAGGCTACCTCATCATCCTCAGAGCGTCTTTCCGGTGGCTTAAGTAGACATCATCCTCCTCCCACTCTGGTTCAACAGGAACTCGAAGTAGTTTCTTTGAGGCAAGCAACTCATTAGAATCATCCAATGAGTTCTTCCCTGCTTCACTGCTAACTCCAGACAGATTATTTTTGTCATTGCTGGCATTCAAGTTAGAAGAGTTTTTATTTGCAGGAGGGTCAACCTCCACTCTTCTAGGTTCAGTTGAGACCATCGCTTTCAAGACTGAAGAAGCTTGGTTGACATCATTATTTACACTGGCCAGGATATCTTTAATCAACTGGTCATCAGCCCAACTATGAAAGTGTTTTAGCTGTTTAACAGAAGGATTAATGCTTGATTCTCCTACCATTTGATCACCTCGATTCATTGTCCCAGAACTGTCAAACATTCTTTCACCTCTGTTTTTCCCCATAAACGAGGGAAATTCTAAAGAAGGGCAAACTGCTGAAGAGAAAGACTTCAGTGGAGTACTATTGTTAGCCATCATCATCTTCACTGGGGTAGAAGGTATATCCTTGTTGATGGATGGGAATGGTTCCACGTTGGATTCAGCTCCAGCACCTTCACGCTCCTTGTGATCAAAGGCAGCCCAGCCAGAAGTTTGGCCCCGTGGCTGCTGCATATTTAACTTCAATGGGCTTTTGGTGATGGTCACCTCAAATTTCAACACTAAGTATCCTTCAGTGATTCATGCAAAGAAGTTCAAAAATCACTCCATCTTGTTATCTTAAACATAATGAAAAACTCTTTGCAGTGACACCAGAAACTTCAGCTAAATGAACTTCAAGGTTTTCAACCTAAAATCAAAGATAACAACAAAATAATAATAATTATAAGTTTTCAAGAACAACGTAGACACTAGACAGGATATTTTTTTGTGCAGTAGATCTATTGCCACGTCAATTTAGGATCTAATATTACTCACCACATACATCAACAGAGAATAATAACTTTATAACTGTTCAAACACAGAAAACAAGCTTAAAAGATCACTCAGACCAAATGCTCCCTTTCCAATTGTGAAAACCCGAAAATGGACTTTTGAATCTAGTTGTAAATTTCTTAAATCCAAGGGGCTTTTTTGCAAAATAGCCCACTAAAACTAATTTAGTTCCCTTCTTTTTCCTCCACCTTTTTCTCAATGTTGTCATTTCAATTTAGAATTCAAGTTTGTGCGATTATATTTTTTAAATATTAATGTTATTTTCAATCTCAAATTTATCCAACTTTTATTAGCTTGTTGGATCTATCGATCTTCACATTTTGACATAAAATAAAAAATCTTTGATTTTGAACTAATAACTCTATGGAATAAATTATAATGGATCTATTAATGCTTAGGTTTTGTTATAATTAATGTAATCACTTTAAATCATACTTGTCAAGCATGCTTCGAAATTTTATTATTAAGTTTCAAAATGATGTTGGAGCCTTAAATCTATTTAACTAAGATTTTATTTTGAAAAACATTATGTAATATATATCCATAAATTATATTACATGTGTTCATTGCCTTTAATATCAATGAGATGTGTGTTATAAACTTTGATTTTAAAATTATTATAATTGATTCGTATTGGACGTGAAATTAAAATAAATTTCCTGTTACGCATGCCTTTGATCAAATTTTGTATTTCTTGATATATATAAATTTTGATACAGTAATATGATCATTTTCAAACTCATATTCATATTTTGGAGTTTAGTTATTTCTATTATAAATTTTGCTAGATTTGATATAAAAAATAAATCACTGTAACATGTGTTATCAACCAAACTCGTATAATGATTTTAGATACTAGTATATATTAGATTAATTTCAAAAAAGCTAATGAAAGTAGGAAATTAGATTAATACAGTCATGAATGATTGTTATGATTATGGTATTTGAGAATAAATTTTGTTTTTATGCCTTAGATTTGGAAGCAAATGCTTGATTTAGTTTTTTGTACTTGTTGTGATTTCTTAAGAAAATGAACAAGAGACTTTCAATAATATTAAATGATATTTAATTTGTGAATTTTATATCTTTTAACGATATATAACTTTTCAAGTATTATCCTCCTTAAAATAATTTCTTGGCATACTCTTAATATAAAACTATAATTAGATCGTGATTCGTAATATATGTATAATTACGTGACTTAAAAACATTAAAAATCATGCATTTGAATAATGAAATATTTATTAAATCTTAACGCATACTAATATTTATTTATATTTGACTTTTGAAAGAAAACAGTAAGTGTGTTCGTGATAAAAAATTTTAGTTAATGAATACTTTGTGGATTTCCATATTTTATTAGTTTTAATCATGTTATCTCTATTGTAATTTTTATTGTAATTCTATTATTAGAATTAAACAATAATCACGTCGACATGTGTATTATCGTAAGAAACTGATTTTACTGTCATTTGCAGACATTAAAATAATAATATATTTGTATTGTGATACCTCCTGAAATATTATGTATTCGTAAATATACCATCGATTTTAAATGTGTCAATTTATTCGTGATTTGGATCACCTAATATATGTATACCCTATTCTGTGAAGGAAATAACAGTCTTCATAATTTTATGTTGCCTTGTGCTTCATTTAAAAAATATAATAATTTTAAAATCTTACGTACATTACTTGTTAATTTTAAATAAATATTTGTATAATATATATTTTGAATACTTTTTGACATTATTTAGTTTCCTTATAAACGAACTCTTGAATACTTTGTTTTATTTTTAAATATTCACTAAATATAAGATTATTCATTATCTTATAAATTTTATAATTAAATTTATATTTTGAAGTGTCAACTAAATTTATGCAGTGATAAGAGAGAGTTTAGTTAAATTTGCTATATTTTGTATTTGTTGGATATGTAATTTTGTGTTGATAAATTTGAGGATATTTAGTTTTAGTTGAAGATTATTTTTACTAGATTATTGATCTAATTTTGTGAGTTATAGGTTTAATTTGTGAATTGTTATGTGTACAGATTTAAGATTCTGACTTTGCATGTTTATAGAATTTTATTCTCATAATTGTGCGAGGTCATTATGTACCTGAGCCCAGAGCTTTCGAGTTCGGACCGGACACCAATACTACGTACCCAAGCCAAGAGCTTTTGAGTTCGGGCGCAACACCAACTACGAGACAATCCATCGAAGGTATTTTTTCATAAATATAACTCTTTTTGATGTCCTATGTGATTTTAGAACCATTTTGATCTTCGACAAGCTTCATCGGAGGAAAAAAATGACAAAATTATTATTACAAAAAAGGAGAACCAAAAAGAGGGGAAGACAATTTTTTCTATAAACCCTTACCTGCGTGAGATATAAATCCTGAACATATCCCAACATTTATCAACAAATAACACAAGAAATCGAAAATTTCCCAGAATTTCGCCAAAAATAAACACAAAAGAAGCGGGAAACATCAAATTCAGAACAAACTCATCTTCAATTCCAAAAGAAATCAACAAAAAGGCGTCACCTTTTCACGTTATTTTTCGGCCCCAATCCACAGCTCTCGGAACCACGGCGTCGAAAGGGCTGCGAACGAGAACATATCAGACGGCTGGCACGCGAAAATCTCGAGATCCGACGGCAGCGAGGAGTCGGTGGTTGGCGAAGAAGACGATCGGCATCTCGAATCCATCAACGACGACGCGGCGACGGTAGCCGCCGCGAAAGACGGGATCTTTTCGGAAAGGCCTCGTCTTTTTTTTCCTGCGGCGCAGGACCGAGCAAAATCGGAACGTCGAGTCGGAGTTTTATTTATTGGATTAAGTGAAATTCCAAAATCACCCTGACGCACCAAACAGTTGTAGTGGTATTATCGGAAAACCAAGTGGATTCCGCGTCCAGACAGGATTCTTGTCGTTGACCAACGAATTCGAGCACCAAAAGTTTTCACGTTTCACAAGATGTCTGCCGTCCATCGTGCCTTCAGATCTGCGTTGATTTGATGATGATGAGATTATCGTGGCGGAACTCAGTTCCAATTCAATTATTACCGAAAAAAAGGGCAAATTGCATGGAAATTTCCCAAACAAAAAGCGGTATTTCCCATCAAAATTTTGCTTGGATTTCTATCAAATTTCTTAGCGTTTACAACGATTAATCTGTTGAAAATCCTAGAAATTCTGCACAGACTTGTCCAACAAAGCCATTCTAATGGCTATCAATCCTCTGTAGAGCTCATCAACTCCACTCCCCATCGCCTTCGTCGTCTCCTCCATCTCCCCAAATCTCCTCCTCAACTCACCAACCTCCTCTTTCAGCTTGCCTCGGCCCGCCAGCCCGGCTGCCTTCCCGCCGATGCTCGCCCCGATGAGCTCCCTCGCCGCATTGGCCGCCGCCATCAATCCAATGAACCCCCCTCCCCCGCGCCTCCCAACCTCATCTTTCGCTCCTCTCAGCAACTCACACAGCGAGCTCTCCCATGACGCCCCTTTCCCGGAGGCGGCAGCGGCGGGCGGCGGCGGCAGAAGTCCCCGCCGTGGCTTGAATGAGAAGTCGGCTTCCACCATCGAAATAGCAAATAATGCCACGGCTCTCGAGGCCTGCAGAGCTTCCACGGGCTCATCGGTAGCGGCGAACGGGTCCAATCTTGCTTCGTGTGTGAGCTTTTCCGCCATCCTCCTCAAGCTCGACGAGCTCTTCCTCATCTTCGGCTCGCTGTAGGCCAATGCGGCTTTAATACGGCGAAGCATCCGGCAGCTCGACTCACCGTTACCTTCTACACAACGCAATGTGGTCTCGGCTGAAGCCAGATATCTTCTAACATCCCACGTCGTCTCTCTCAATCCATTGCAAGCATCAAGAAGCTCAACAGAGTCATCTAAGTACTCGTCGACCATCTTCGCGGCAGCAGCGTTTTGTGCAACAGACTTCACTGCCATTGCTTGAACCTCCACCGCTACGTCAAGCAACTTAACCTGCCAGCGGGCTGCAGTGCAGCACTCTGGCCACTGCGGACTCAACCGGAGGTCGTCCAACTCCGCGGTGAGCCACCGGTCGAAAGCAGACCTCGCCGGCGGCCAGGGAGAGACCGGCGGCGAGGAGAGGCGGGAAGGGAGCTTGGAGGAGAGAGTTCTGAGGAGGGTGGAGGCCTTCATCGATGATGACGATGATGTTGATACTATTTGGAGTGAAATGTGCATGTCTATATATTGGGTTGATTAAGGGAGGAAAATAAAATGGAACAAATGTGAGAATAAAGTCATTATCTTTAAGGGCTGTACAGTAAGCACGAAAGCGGGAAAATCACAGGCTGTCATTGTCGCTGTCGTACCAATGGGAGTGTGACACATAGATGAGAGATTCTTCTAATGCTTTTGGGGAGCTCTAGGGACCATGAGTTTGATCAATAATGTAGTAGATTTGAAGAGATTGGATTTGACATAAGTTATCGAAAGTAATTAGTAACTTTCTTTGAGGAATTGATTTGCTATGATGGTAATCAAATCTCAGTAATGATTGTAACTGTTCGTTTAAACTGAACTGATCAAGAAATAATCTTGATGAAATTTTAAGATCGCAGCAGTGAATACGAGAAGAATTTAGTGGACAATAAATATTTCCTGGAGTATCGATTGACATTCTCCAGAATGTAGAATGATTTATTAAACAATATTTTTTGTTTTGCCATCAATTTTTGTTCTTGCAAATTCTTAAATTTGACTTTCATTTTCGTGTTTTATTCCTATTTGACATATTTTATGACAATAAAAAGTATTTGTGATCATTATTTGTGTTACGGGATAATTGAACAACCGAGGCTTGAGTTTGGTTAATCTCACATAATATTAGTTGTTGATCGTGAACAAATGATTATTGATTGTAATGACAAATCAACCGTTGAGATTTATCTTAAAATCAACAATGACAATTTTAGAAGTAAAAGGATCTGCAGTGACTAATGAGAGATAGTGCAGTATCTTTGTCATTAATGGGTGATTAATAAGTGGATTAGTTGCCTCGGGATCAGGAGACAATGCTATAAACCGCTTTGTTTCCTTGTCTGTCGCGTCGGTGACTAGTTGCTTAATGAACTATGCTCCCTCCACTAATGACAAGGATTAACTTATTAGGTTCTCATCCAAACCTTGTTTGCCCACAGCCACAGTCTAAGACAAAACATAATTGTCTATAATTAAGGGTCATAATTATCATGAAAGAATCATTAGCTAGAGAATATTAACCTTATAATAAAATACTATACTAGAAGTTGAGTTCTAACTGAAGTCTGGAGTCTATGGAACAGTGAAAGAGACTTGAATACAGATGACAAGCATGCAAGCGTTAGTTTAATATTTAAGATAATTTAATAGTCGATAGCTGCCAAGTTGGCAAACATGGAAGTGTCAGCCCACCAAACAGCCAACCTCTTGGTCCTCAACAAGATTTTTGTCGGTTGATGGCTCGATAGGGTTCGAGCAAATCTAGTGAAGAGGCAGTGCATCGAGAAGTAGACAATGGAACAGTAGCCGACCGAAGTGGGATATAAAAACTCGGGAGTTCCACAAGTCGCGTAGGCGAGGCTTGAGACATGGATTGGCATCCACATGCAAATATACCGCTGAGGTTGTACTCGGCAATCAGTGCAATATATATAGAGAGTAATGTAGTTTGGAATAAGTCTTGCATGCATGATGTAGGCCTAGAATAAACCGCTGGCATCATCCTTGTCCCACGCTTGGTTGTACTCATCCAAGCCATTGTTATCTCTGAGTTTTAGACCAAACCATAGTGGAATGAAGCTTTTTCAAAACATTCAGGTCCGTTTGGTTCGTGTCTAACTCCTACTTAGACGACACAAGTCACTGTATCAGGAGTGTGAGAACAATGTTATGAAGATAATGACTAAATGATGCTTAAGTAAAAATTAAGCACGATCTACGATTAAAAGCGCAATTTAATTAGAAAATTATCCTTTTGATTTTGGGTCAAGTACGAGAAGAAGAAAGGCCGCATAAAAATTACAAAAAAAAAAAAAAAAAAAAAACTCTGCCAATTGAACTATAGTATTCACATGGGCCCTCAGTTTAGGCAGACAAGCGGTCTAATGCTATATGAGACAGCTTACCAAATTAATTGATTAAAACTGATTTGATGGCAGTACACGGTTTTTGTTTTCTTATCCAAGGAAAGCAAATTAGCAATCTGTATGTGCTTTTTTATTCTTCGTCAACCGAAATTATCACTAAATTTGATAGTAGACTGTGAGTTTATCTCTTGAACATAAATAAGTCTGTGTCTTCGTTTTAAGTAGCTGAGATTAATTATGATTTTCAATTTCGGTCGAAATAAATCAACATTTTTTTATTTGATTACGCTTTAGATTTTAAATTTTTTAAAATATATTATTTATATTTATATATTATATTTATATTATAAAATATTATTAGTGTAGTGGTTAAGATTTTAACTCGAGTCATAAGTGACTTGAGTTTGAATTTTCTTTCATATTTTAAATTTTTTATCAAAAAATTTTTATTTAATACTATATATATATATATTATTTTTTTTAAAAAAAGTTAAAAATTAATTTTTAGTTAAAAAACTTAAAAAATGATTTAAAAGAAACCAAAATGATTAAATCAAATCGATTTTGATGAGTATGGAAACCAATATTAAATCCCAAACTTAAAACCTTGAATTGAACCAGAGTCATTATTATTTACTGACATTGTAGATTTTATTATTTAAAAAAAATTGATAATGCTGGTTGTTTTTTGAAAAATTGGAACTGCTCGGAGTTATTCACAAACAATCAGCGATTTGATTCTGCAATTTTGCAAAATATTAGAATTTATTTGTAAATATTTAGTCCATGTGTAATTTCGTGATTTTGCAGGGTGACATAAGCAAAAGAAAAACCCTTGGGCCATATGTTTTCCTCGCCGAAATTCCAGATCCCTGGTCCAGCGCACGCTTTTCCTCATCTGCACCGCCTCCAGAACCTTCTCCAACTCACGCAAATTCATTCCCTCAGCTCGGGTGATCAACTATTTGGGAATTTTCAATTTTTTATGATGTTATGATTCTCTTTGTTGATCCAATCTCGAAGCTTTCTTCATCCTGTAAAGTTTTTTTTTTTCGTTTCCTTAATTGATTGTTTAGTTTAGTGGCGAGTAAGTTAGAAATCAATGAAAAAAATGATATTGAGGGATTTTTTAGAGTTCTGGTGAATTGTCGGCAATCTTAGAAAAGCCCTAGGAAGAAGCAATTTGTCTATATGCAATCAATTTCAGAATAAAAATGGCATTTGGGATTCTATTTTTATGCCAAGCTAGTTTTTTATGCTCTCTCAGTCGTCGCATTGAAGGGATATGTAGGGTTTAGTCCCCCGAAGAGGTGAAACATTTTCTCATATTTTTTTAATTTAATTTTAAAACTGAATAAGCAGTATGATTTTGTATATCATGAATGGAGGTAAATGGGACTGACTTAGGTTACCTATTTATATGCAGTTTACGCTGAAGCTGGAGGATTAGCTAGGTTTTGTGAGTTTGGTTTGTTGCATATTGGGTAAACATCATGTTTAAGAAGTCTGTTGAGGCAAAATCTCTGCAACGATTGTCAGGGGCAGATAGGAAGAAACTGAGGAGAACTGTAAAGGAAAGGTTCCCGCAGGCTTCAGATGCAGATATTGATACTATTATTCCTCCAAAGGTGAGAATTGTGGAGGTTTGCAATGAATGGCGATGGTTATTTGGTCATTGTATTATTGGGTTTATATAAACAAATGTAGTTACTGTTTAATCTGGTGATGGATTATGCTTTGCATGCATCACCATCTGTCTGTAAATAGAGGGCAATGCAAGACTCTTGATTTTGATGAGAAGGATTCAAGTCATTATTTTATTATTATATAAATATTTTTTTGGGTGACGAGGATTCAAGTCATTATTGAGATCATAACCAATGTAATACAGAATGAGTACGAAAATGAAGGCATCATGGGCTTTTTTCAGTGTGCAATATCAATATTCACACCCTTCGGAGGCTCATTATACCTTCTTGTATTTTCATAGATATTTTTTTCTGGTTATTTTTGCGAAGGCCTTCAGGGGCTTCCTTTTGCTTTGGCATCATTCCTTTTAAAGCGGAATTATCAATTGTCAGTAGCAGTCATTTGTACACTTGGTTCAAATTAGGAATTCTTAGAAGCTAACATAAGTTATTGATGATCAGAGATTTAATGTAACATCATATGTTAAACATGAGAACAGCTCATAAATCGGTGCTAATTCTAGTAGGTGTACACAGGGACTTAAAAACACTCCAAGCACATTAAATGTCTAACCATTTACCAAAAAATGTATGAAATATATCTGGATAACTAATGCCGAATGGAGGATATTATCAGATTAAAAATATTGAGCTATACTTGGGTGTTTGACCACATCTGCTGCTTCTAACCACAGTTGTTTTTGCCTGAACATGGCAGCATATGCTAGTTGCCAATTGCATATGCATTCTTGTCACATATATGAACTGCTATAAATATATAAAGTGGGAGGTGACTCCCCCTTCAATTCTAGCCTCATAGACTCCCTTTTCTGTCAATGATTTTAATGCTCAATGTTAATTTATTTTGCTGGCACTAATGCTGGGTTGTAGTAAATGCTCAATATTTTGAGGTTACTGAATAATTAATTGCTCTACAATGCAGGGATGTTTGTTTTCATTAAATAATTTTACTTTTCAGTACTGGAGGTTAATTTATTTTGCTGCTGCTCTTACTGCTATTAGTACATGGTAGGCTGTTTTCTGCAGTCATTTGACCAGATATCTATTTTAGGGAGAGATAACTGTCAGCAAATATCCAAATCGGGCACATGTTTTTGCCATAGAAGGAGGGCTGCCAATGCTCTTTGATGTTGATGGGCGAGGAGCAGATATATTCCCTACAGGTCTTCATCATGGCTATATTTGTTTCCTCATATTTGGTTTAAAATTTTTGCATGCATAATACTACTCAATAATTGTATTCTACTAGATATATGATTTCACGAAGTTTTTTGGTGTTTGCATAAGATTAGCTGTTTATATCTTGCCATGATTTCTGCATTAAAATGCATGCAGAGAATTATCTCCCAAATACATGCTTGAGTTTGTTATGCTATTGCGAAAAGCTGTTTCCATATTCTTTCGGCAAGTTGAGTCAAACTTAAAATGTTAATGAAGCCAGATATGCTCATGGTGGAAAATATTTTAGATGCACATAAGAAGTATCAGGGTGATATGGTGAACATTTTTTTCTATAGATCAATTACTTTTAGATGCTATGACGATCGGTAGGCAACACTTCTATAAAATCCTAACCTACACAAGTCTTTTTATGACATAAATATGGTTTGAATGTACCGTCTGTTTTGAGCACATGTTCTTCCACTGATTACATTGTTCATATGATATGTGATCTGCAAAACCCTTGTATTATATATAACTAGTGATCTTGTGGATCATATTGTGCCCTTGTCAATTACCTGTACACCTTCATTTTCCCCAAATTCACCTCCTTAACATTGGTCATTCCAACAAATGAAAACCTCGAGACTCTCGTTCATGATGCTTCTGTCTGATCTTTCTTTTGATTTCGTTATTTGCTTTATTTGTTGACAGTACTAATATAAACTGTTGTTTGCTTTTGGCATATGTTTGCTTTTCAAGAAGGAATTAATAAAGGAGAAGATCATAATAATAAAAATGAAACTTTCAGTCATATTATGGTTCAAACTCTGTTCTTGCATTATTGGTTATGTGTTTCCTGACTTTTACATGATCATGCTGTCTACTCAAAGAGTATATATAGAAAGTGATGAACATTGAATTTTTTTTGTGAGATACATCACTATAAAAAGTTTTGGTTTAGGCTTTTTTTATATCTCATAGCAAACTAGTGCTTTGTTGTCACATGAAAGACCTGTCAAAGATTTCATCTGCTATTTTCTGAAATGAGGCCATGTTTGGTATAGTTCTTCATCATGCTAATTATGTACTCACAAGTTCTATGTTGTACATTATGCATTTTTTTTGCTTATTTATAAGGCTTTCCATCAAGTATTGGTTATATATTGTAACTTCAAAAGCTGCCTGAAGTTTTTCCTTCTAATTTTTTTTCCTCAAGCAATATTTTTATCTCTATTGCAGTTTATGCACTGTGGAAAGTTCCAGAACTGTTACCTTCTTTTCTGCTCAAGGGGGGTGAGGTGTCTCGTTTTGTTATTGGAGGTGCTGATTTGATGTTCCCTGGGATCTGTACAACCCCTGAAGATCTGCCGTCATTTTCGGCTGGCCAACCATGGGCAGTGAAAGTACCTGGCAATCCAGCACCAATTGCAGTAAGTACATTTTAATGACTGTTGATGTGCTATCGAACAGAAGCAATTGTGTTAAATCATCATCCACTTTTTGCAGGTTGGAAGTACAGCAATTAGTAGCACTGAAGCTCTGAAAGCTGGTTTGCGGGGAAAGGCTTTGCGGATTACACATTATTACCGCGATTCCTTGTGGCAAGTAGAATGGCTGAGGAAAAATTGTTGGAGAAATATCTTTTAGCAACATTGGCCTGACTTTTCTAATTTTATTGAACTTTCAAGCAGGGAATCAGCTGAGGGCCATTATGTTCCTAATGGAGGATTTCTAGAAGACATTGTCATTGAGGATCCAGCTTTGCTTTCAGCTTTGCAGATATCTGGTGCTTCTGAGGATGGTCTGAATGACCTGGATTACAGTGGTGAAGATCAGGGGGACACACTTGATGGTCCAGATGCTCATACTGGACGTATCGTTGATGCTGATACTGAAAGAAATCTTGATGCCGCAGTCAACGTTGACGTCTCAAATGTCATCTCTGAAGAAACAGCTGCAGATATGGGTGGGCTAAATCTATCAGAAAATGCTGTTGCCGAGGAGCCAAGTGTTGAGAAGGAACCACTGAGTTTATCTACTGAAGAAGTGGATTCTCTTTTAGACAAGTGCCTTTTGCAAGCTTTGCATACCAGTATGAAAGATAAAGACCTTCCCATGCCTGGAAGCACATTATGGTGAAGATCCTTTGATGTCATATTATCTTATTCCAGTTCTAATAGCATCATAATTTCTTATGACATGATGCATTGCTCAGTACTATGGAGTTAAATCACATTATTATTCTTTAGCTATGATTGATTAACTTCAGATGATTTTGGGCAATTTTAGCATGGTTCTTTTGCATGTAGATGATTTTGCACAGAATAGCCCTTGGACGTGAATTACAATATATTATCTGTTCTATATCTCCAATTGCTGGTTCTGCTGACAAGGGCCATTGCATTTAAGTGTGACCTGACTGGTGCCTTTGGTTAAAATGTATCTAGAATGTTGATTTGGGCAGCCATGTATTCATTTATGCAATTTTTACTTCGCAGATCGTGTAATTTGTTGTCTGCTATTTTTGTTACTATGATATTTCAAAAATTGTTATACTCCTTGTGGATAGCTAGAATAGGTTTTGAGAGGTTGGAAGGGGACAGTTGGCGTTTTGTTCTGAAAGGGGTCAAATAAAATGTACAGAGACTTCTAGGTTATGTACAAAATTATGATCCATGAAGCAAATCTTTGTAGATTTAGGGTAGGAGTCTCAACATACTTATATTTTATATCTAGATTCCTGATTCATCATGGAATTTGTGTGAATTTAGATTTCCAAAAACTTTGGGAGTACTTATGTCATGGTTGATCTCCTATGCAAATGAACTCTTCTTCTGGTATAATTTTTGCACCCACCTCACCATTCAGGAATTGGAAAAGAAACTTTTTTTTTGGGCCGCTCTTATTCTTTGCAATTCAGTGAAAAAACATTGTGGTTAGCTCTTGCCAATCACCTCTTCGGACTTGTAGATATTCGCATGCAGAATCCATGGAAGAATTTGTCATATTTTTAGTAAAAGACTCATATATATTTGTACTCAAGTTCACTTCAACTCAATTCTTGAATACTTTGCAGATAGGTAAATAAATAAATTTCCTGCTTGCTGGGTGAATTTTACTATATGTGATTTATATATGTTGTAAAATACTCTGCCTATTCTGAATGGTACTTGTTTGACCTTCATGGGGTTGAGAAAATATTGATTGTGTTAAACTAGGGAAGAAGTGAACCAATGATTAAGTATACAAGTTATTCATGCAATATTAATATCTCAACAATGACTTTAATATTAATATTAAAGTCATACCATGTTTCTTAAATCATATTTATTTTTGCTGTCTGCAGATATTATCTATATTACTTACTGTGGCTGCATTCTTGTGATGCCTAGGTCGAACCATGTCTTGCCTTGTAGACCATCTGGAATCACCTTGGACATCAAGAGGTCATCACACAAAAAGCTCTCCAAGTGGTTGCAGTCAAAAGCCTCAGCTGGATTGGTTAGTAGACAAATCTATGAGGGGTTCACTGTTGAATAGAAACATTCTTAGTATACTGTTCACCCTGTGCTATGCTAATATTCAACATTACTTATGTATGTTACTTATGGTTGCTAAACCACATTCTTGGTATAGTGCTACTACAACGAGAATAGTTTCTTTCAATTTGTGGATTGTCTCTAACATGGTCATCCTCATGAGTTAGTTCTAAAAATTTGGCCTCAGTGGTGGCTTTCACATATGCTTTGTGGTAACTTTGATCTATAAGCATATGTGGTTCCCAAATGCTGTTCAGGCTGCTAATGTGTTGATATCAGCTAAATAACTTGCTTGGTCACATTGATGGCACCTGTATCTTTTGCATTCATTTGTTGAGGACATACGATTGGTCAAGTGCATTGAGTTGATCAACCTACCATGAATTTTATGACCAGCATGATTTAACATCTGATATTTTGGCTTTTTTAAATTGTTTACAAAAACTGTCTCATATTTTTTCGCATTGTATAACCTTCACAGATTTCAGCCAAGGAAGATAAATATAAGAAAGAGATGATGTTACTAGGTGTTAACCGCACTCACCCAGACTACACCTATTTCAAACCAGAGAAGCGCTTACCTGAAACTGTTAATCAGAGGCATGATGCATCAACAAGTGAAAGTCATCAGACAAAATTGCAGCTCGAGGTGGTTGAGATATACAAATCCAGCACCCACGTCAATCCTATATTAATATCTGTCGGAGCTGACAGTGGAAGATATTACAGTCCGCCAGAGGCAACTGACATTGTCTTCAGGTAAGTTGCAACAAGTTCTCCAGGTTATGCATAGTGATTGAGGATCTTATGGCAGAACTTTGTTTCAAGTAATCTTCATTTTTCACTTTATTTGCAACATATAAGAAACACAACTTTCTTTTTCCCTTTGGTAGTCATGACTCATGATTCTGCCTCTCTCCAATATCTAGTTTTCAGCTTTTCAAATTAGGAAAATTGTAAAGCTGTTTGATGATTTATTTATTTTGCTTGATTTCCTGGATAATGTGAAGTGTCTGTTCATTGGAAATGATTCCCAATGCCGACTGCTGACAATACAGATATGTTGAGAAAGAGAATTTAGTGAAGCCAACCAACAAGGCAATGGTGGTTCTTGATGCTCAGCTTTGTGATGCTCTTTTCAAGGGAACAATTAAAAAAGGCTCAACTTACCCAACAGAGATCCATAAAAAGGATATAGGAATGACGTTTTTAAACAGGATGCAAGTTCACCACAGAGTATCAAGAGGGAGTGAGGTTGTTGTCCGTAAGGGTGCAATTAAACCAATCCAGATAATGAGTGAAAGGCGACAAGGCAACAAGAAGGTGACAAAAGTCTCAGGATTAGAAACTTTCTTGATGGATGCTGAATCATTGGCTTCTGAACTGCAAAAGAAGTTTGCTTGCAGTACGTCTGTTGGAGAGCTTCCTGGTATGTTGTCTATGAATTTCTGTTATTTTTTATATTTTTGTTGTCCTTTGTCCTATTGTGCTTATTCTTTTACAAAGACTATTATATTAGAATATTGGATTTGCTTGAGACCAATCTTTCTAATTCTTGGCTGTTGATGATTGTTTGGTATAGTTGTAATGTGCTATTACTGGAGAAATATTTGTTACCTGTTGATCTATGTCTTGTATATGAGAACTGGGGATGAAATTCTTGCCTAGCATTGTTATTCATCTATTGCTTTGAAGGCAGACTGTAATACCCCTCTTCTGGCTTCTAGATTTTGTCTCAGCCAAAAACCAGGCAATTTGCTCAGTAATTGTTCTGAACTTGCTTGAACAGTAGTATAAATGAAACTTGGCGTGTTTGAATGGCTACAAGAGGTATCCGTGCATGCATAGTTGGGGCTCAAAACAACATTAGTTTTGAAATTCTTGTGAATGATTTAGAAAAGTAGCACGCAAAAGTCCTTATTTTCATGGATATGAACCATCTTTTTAGACAGATATTTTATTCTAAAGATTGAGAATAATGTGTGAACATTCATCTGCTTCTGACCAGTCCTCTCCATACACAGTCATTTACACTGAATTTTCTCAATTTACTACATTGCATGTTGTTCTGAGATGTCATCTTTCCATACTGTCATGTAGGCTTATAATTGCTGAATAAGCTGTTCTCATCTTTTTGTGCTTTCCCTTTCAGGGAAGAAAGGGCAGCATGAGGTGCTTGTTCAAGGTGGAGTGATAGACGACCTTGCTAAACACCTTGTTGACCATTATGGCATTCCGAAGAGATACATCGAGGTTCTCGACAAAACCAAGAAATGAGAAAAACCATGATGAGCAAAACAAGGGATTGCCGCAATGTTGCACTGGGCATATGAAGATATCTGAGCTGCGGCCAAAGTGTTCTGTTGTATTAAATTGAAGTTGTCTCTCCATCTTACTGTCTGCTGAAAACCAAGTAGGCCAGCCAAATGTGAGCGGAATACCAATGTTTTTTGAGATAATTTGCTTTGGTATTGGCCGTTTTAATTGCTGTCATTAACATTTAATTATTTTGAGGATTCTTGAATATAACCATATGTATAACTCTGGTATAAGATTCTGAAGTTAAACCAGAAAGAAGATATGAGCTTCCGCTGGGAAATATATGGTTTTCTCTTTCTGTTGAAAACCTTAGAATTGCTTGGTTAATGGCTTTTATTAGTGTATTTATCTGTAATTGATCTGGTTTATTCTTTGCTGGTAGTGTCAGATCTTTACAGTTTAAAATAGCTTCATTTACGAGGTGTTTGGTTGGCGCTGGAACTTTTAAAGAAAGGTTAATTGCATATACCTCCCTGAGAAGATGAGAAATTACAGATATCTCTTTATAAAATATGAGAAATTACAAATAACTCCCTACAATAAGATCTAGTCCAACTATGACATGTTCCTGATGATCCAATGGCCCGGATCACCATGGTCAAACTATTAACAACTTGGATTCAGGTTTTATAAATTGGCTTTTTTTGGTTAATTTTGTGTAATTAGATTGATGAGTATGAATTAAGAAGAGTTGATAAAATTTTCGAGTTGTAATTATGTGTTATTGGGTATTGCGTGAACCGTTGGATCGTCCGACCTAAATTATCACGTGCAGCTCACGTTTCCTTTTTGTGTCCGGCACGCCGCTGCTCGACGCCGCCGTTAACATGTGCCATCTCCCTGTTGTCTCTTAAACCCTTCTCCTCTGCGCTCCTGTGTTGCCGCTGCTGCCAAACCCTAGCTCGGCGCCCCCACGCCATGAGGAACCACGCTCGCAAGAAGCCCCTCCGATCGAAGGGGGCCAAGAGGAAGCCCGGGGACGTCGATGACGATCCCTTCTTCGAATCCGACGTGAAGCGCCGGCGCAGGGACGAGGATGAGGAGATTGAGGAGGTTTCCAGCGATGAGGAGGGATGGGGAGACGGGAGGGGTCGAGGGGAGGACGAGGGGGACGAGGCACCGGAGGAGACGGCGGATGAGGTGAGGTATAGGATCGCCAAGGAGCGGTTGCGGGAGGTCCAGTCGTTGATGCGGAGAGAGGAGGAGGAGCGGGAGGGGGAGGAGGAGGAGGAGGGGAGGGAGGAGAGGGAAGGAAGGAGGGATTCTTTAGTTGCTGAGCGGCTTCTCAAGGAACAGCTTGAGGAGAGTGGTCGTGTTCGGAGACTACTTGCTGCAAGGTGATTCCAGGACAAATTTGCACCTTTTTCCTCTAAATATTTGAATTTTCTTTTATTCGTTGTGGTTTGATTTATCTGTTGAATCTCGAACTCAATGGTCTACAATTGTATATTTTCTTGGTTGGCACTTGGCACTGGATTGAATATATTTTCTTAGTAGTTAGCGGTTGAATACTTGAAACAAGCCTCTTATGATATTTTTCGTTTGCTTAAATCATGAAGTATTAGACCTTGTAGTGTTTTCCATGTTTGTTATTTGAGTTTAGTGGGATTGTTGAATGGATGAAGTTGATAAGATGATGATTGAATGTGTCAGAGATTAATAAACAGTAAGTATATTTGTTATGAAAGGGGTTGATTTTAGTTGTGGAGTTGTGATTTGTAGTTTGTGTGCCTGTTAGTATGAGCTTTGCTTGGCGTGGTTATTTTATTTTTTAATGAATTATGTTGCAATTCATCTCAGTGATTTCCCCTGATTCTAATCGACTACCCCTGCTCTTGAGGGTATTTGTTATATTGATTACTTACTGAGTTGCTAGAGATTGTTTTTCTGGTACTTAATTGTCCTTTGTTAAAAATATTAAATTTGCAGGGTTCTAAAACCGGATGCTGCTGATGAGTTCCGATTCTTGGTGAAGCATCGGCAATCTGTTACTGCTGTTGCACTGACAATGGATGAGACAAGGGGCTTTTCAGCTTCTAAAGATGGGACCATTATGCACTGGGATGTGGAAAGTGGGAAAAGCGAGAAGTACTTATGGCCCACTGAGGATGTGCTTATTTCTCATCATGCAAAACCTCATCGGAATCCATCTTTTAACAGAAGTAAGCAAGTGCTGGCACTTGCTGTGAGCACAGATGGCTGTTACATGGCAACTGGTGGGTTAGACCGTCATGTCCATTTGTGGGACACTCGCACAAGGGACCATATCCAGGTTATTTATGAGTTTCAAAATTTATGCCCTCCAGTTCTTATGGCCGTAGGCAGCTAGGGTTGTTCTGTCATAAGATACAATCCGAAAACCTTTATTTCAAAATTATCTTTTTATGCTATTCTTCTACATGATCATCTTTTTAAGTATGTCTATGGTCTCCATGGTTTAATAGTTCATGTTTCTCTAGCATTTCCAGCAATGGCTCTTTGTGGCTTCTTCTGGAAATTTTGTATCCAATGCTCCTTACTCTGATTTAATATCCAACATGCTAATCCATCATATTTGTGAATATTTATTAATTTTTTATTTCATAACAGGCATTCCCCGGTCATCTTGGACCTGTTTCTTGTCTTTCTTTCCAACCAGGTACACAACAGCTTTACTCTGGGTCATTTGATCGAACAATCAAGCTTTGGCATGTAGAAGACAGGTCTCATGTCAATAGTCTCTTTGGCCATCAAAGTGAAGTGTTGACAATTGATTGCCTTGGAAAGCTGGATGATGAACGCCTTTTGACAGTGGGGCGAGACCAGACTATGCGACTGTGGAAGGTAAGAATGAAGTTCAACTTAAGTTTTTCATAAGTTGATGAATTTTTGAGTTTCCAGTTGTTTTTCTTTGTGTTGCATAATTTCCTTTTGTAACTGTCTACTTCTGATGTCATCTTACCTGCATTGCATATTGGTCTTTTTGCTCACAAAGGAAATGCATTTTGCTTTATGTTTCCTGTTAATATAAGCTATAATATTTCATCTCTAAAGAGGATGTTAAAATTTGTGGAGAGTAGGATGTTTAAGTTTGTGTTGGCCATGACCTACATAAACAACTTTTTCTTATATGATCAACACCTATCCTTTGTTGCTATTTCTAAGTTAAAAGCGGTCAAAGGTTATGGCTGTTGGGAGTTTTTATGGTCTCTTGTAATCAATTGATATAGTTTTAGTTTGCAGGGAGACCTAAGTTTTCATGGCTTAACCAATATCTATTATGTTGGTACAATGCCAATATGGGTAAGATTGCTTGTTGGTGGATTTGCTAACACATTCCTAGGCTATATTACTTTCTTGTAAAAATTTGCTAACTAATTTCCTAGGCATAACTTGATGATTTCATTTTCGTTGTGATGTCTAGATGGCTAACTCGTCCACTTTTATATTTTCTCCTAATCAAGTATTGGTGTAATTCTCACTTGGATGGTTTTTTTAAGAAGTGATTTTCTAGTAGTCATTCAGAATAGAAAGTTTAATTCGAGGAATCCAAGTTGGGATATCTCATTTAGGCGGTTATTGGTTAATTGGTGACTTGTTGATTAATTAATTAAGATATGTAATACGAATTGGCTTTTTATATTGACAGGGGGTTCAAACTTGGATGTCACATAATAGGGTGAGATACATGTCTTTGTGGAATATGGTTTTTTTAAGCAGTGATTTTCTAGTAGTCATTCAGAATAGAAAGTTTAATTCGAGGAATCCAAGTTGGGATATCTCATTTAGGCGGTTATTGGTTAATTGGTGACTTGTTAATTAATTAATTAAGATATATAATACGAATTGGCTTTTTATATTGACAGGGGGTTCAAACTTGGATGTCACATAATAGGGTTGAGATACATGTCTTTGTGGAATATGCTGGATCATAGAATTTTCTCATTTGTTTGGGTGGCAACATACAATTCATGTATATTCTGGATTGTAATCAGAATTTTTTGATAAGAATGATGTACAAGAGGGTAGGGTTCATAAAGGACAGCTGTGCAGGATGAATCCATTATGTTAAATTGTATTGTTATAATAGTGAAAAATGTCACCAATCTTTAATTTGCTGTGGTGTGAACTCTGAAGCCAAGGCTGACATTGAAATATTTGGAGTTCGCTGGACAAGTATGGCATAATACAGACCTCATTTCTGTTGGTCCAAAGCCAACTTGATATTCATAATTCAGTCATTGGAAATATTTTTTTCATATATTACTGATTCAGTTTATGTGGTAACTCATGAATCATGAAAATTATGGTGAATTGTTTCCCATCTTGTCTATAGTCCTGGTTCTTCTTACTAAAGTTATCGAACAATGTTCCTGGCAAGTGGACATGCGATTAACCTATTATTCCTTGACCTGCAGGTTCATGATGATAAGCAGTTGGTATTCCGGGGACCTGCAGCATCATTAGAATGCTGCTGTTTTATTAATGGAAATGAGTTCTTGTCTGGTTCAGATGATGGAAGTATTGAACTTTGGGACATTAGGCATAAAAAGCCTACTCACATTGTCAGAAATGCACATATGCCTGTGCCATTTCCTGATGGTCAGAAACAGAATGACTTGATTCCCAGTGGTGGTATTAAAGGTAAATCTTGTCATCCTTTTTAATGATTTACGACAATATATTCTTTAGAAGTAGCTATTTGATTGCATTCTTCTGAGGAGTTAAACCAGGAAGTCTATTTTTCTCTTCTTTCTCATTTTTAATAGCTATCATTTATTTTACTCCCATTTTAATTTCAAATTTAGTCATCCATAACTACCTGTTAATTTTTTTATAAAGCACACATAAGCCATGTCCTCCATCTGGTACTGGATTTATAGGTGTTGTCATATTCATGTTTTCAGAAAATGGAAGTTGCCAAGTTTCAAGCTACACTGCAGCCCAGTCATGGGTTAGTTCTGTTGCTGTGTGCAGAGGCAGTGATCTTGCTGCTTCTGGAGCTGGAAATGGATCAATTCATTTATGGTCCATTGAAAGTGAAAATAAAGGCCTTCGACCACTATTTACTTACCCCCTGGTATGGCATTCTTGTTTAAAATGTCTTGTATACCAGCTCAATATGGTGCTCTTCTTATTGGCACTTTTTTTTTTCTTTTATTAATTGTTTTTCCTGTACCCTTCTAACTGGTTCAACCGCCTTCAATTTTCACATGAGTCAATCATTAGTGAAATCATGTGAAATGATCGTCCTTCTTTCTGTGAAGTGATAAGCTTCTGAATATTCCACAGGTTGGATTCATAAATTCCCTTGCTTTTGCAAAATCTGGTCGTTTCATTGTTGCAGGAGTTGGACAGGTTAGTAAAAATCTGTTTGCCTTCTCTATTTGTCCAGATATGTGAATATGCAGATTAACCTTGTGTTATTTTGGCTCATATTTAGAAAGTGGCAGTCATTCTTCACAAGTTCACTCTGTTTACAACTCATCGTTTTCCACGTGGCATTTATTTCAGGAAACGCGTCTTGGGAGATGGGGACGGGTACCCTCTGCAAGGAATGGGGTTGCGATTCATCCTATCAAACTAGCGGAAGAATAGGTCAGCCACTCGCCAAAACTTTCTCGCTGTTTTCAGCTGACTCTCCTGCGGCAGTTTGATGAGGAAACCCTCAATTTTGTTGTCTGAGCTTCCTTTGTTTTCTGGTATGTCATTTTCCCTGCTTTCAGTTGATTTGCTCAAAGTTTTGTGGCGGTTCTTGCCTTACCCCCCAGTGCTTCAAGCGACAAAGTTGTTGTATCTATATTTTTCATAGGCTTTACCTTTGTACGACTCTTCTTCTGAAAACAGCTACCTAATTATCGAGATGCAGTTTTTGTTCAAGAAAATGAATGCCACGTTTTAGTGTTTCAAATATTGGCTCAATTGTCCACAGCACGAAACACATGAACATGACACGTGCTATGCTTTTTTGCAACGCGGGGTGCAACATATCTTTTCAATCGATAATTCAACTAATTATTGTTAATTAAAAAAATTTAATTAGACAGAAATTGAATTGTAATTAAATTATCTCTCCGCTTGCGCCTGAGCTGATCTCTCTTTCCGGCGGAGAATCCGTTTCCTCTTTTTCTACATTTTTCAAATAATTTGGTACTCTTTGAAGCTTAATGAGAACCATCAAAAATTGGCTAAGCGGCTATTTATTTGTTTAAAAATAAATAAAAGCATAAGAAAATTTTTTTAAAAAATTTTTGATTCGCTTCTACAAGTATTTGGAGGTAATTCACTTATTCCGTTTGGTTGAACAAAAATATATTAAAATATTATTTATTTAATTTTTATAAATAAAATTTTGTGTAATTATTTATGTAAAATGTTATTTATTTATTTATTTCATAAATAAAATTTCTATGTAATTATTTTTTGTATAATTTTATTTATTTAAATATTTAATAAATATTTTTTTAAAAAATAATTATTGTATGTAAGCTTATTAATATTATTATAATTCAAATACTATTAGATTCCCTTTTAAAACTGATTTCGGATTTTTAAAAAATTAATTTATTTTTTACTTTTAAATCAAGAGTATTAAAAAATAAAGTAATTCTCATAAATTTATTTTTATATAATTAAATAACAAAAGTAGAAAAAGGCCATTTGACTTTGAATTATTACGTACACCCCCACCGCCCCCACCCCCCAAATTTCCGTAAATTAAGAAAACCCCCTCGAAATTTTCTTAATAACCTAAACTTTCCCTTTTTCGAAATATTAATCTACGGATTGTTATTTAATTAATTTTTTTTTCAAAAATTTTACTTTTACTCTCCGTAATTTTACAATTAAATTCCTAAAAAATTTATTTTCTCACTCTCTACTCTTTCTCCCAAAATATTTACAAATAAATTTTTTGAATATTTTTATTTATAAAAAATCCAAATATTAATTTTTTTAAATAACAATTTATAAAAGGACATTTAATATTTTAAATAATTTACAAATAAACCCTATATAAGAAATTTAACTACGAATTTTATATTTGTGAATTTACAAATAAGTTCTTTTTTATTTATAAATAAGTCCAAAATTTATAAGTTTTAAAATAAAATTTTACAAAAAAGAGTTGAAGATATTAAAACTTAATATTTTAAAATACAAATTTAATATTTTATATATTTACAAATAGATTCTTTAAATTTTTTTATTTATAAATAAATCCGGCGCGTTTTTTTTACTAGCTTTTCATTCTTCTTCACGCGAAAATGCCCCATCTCCAGCTGATCCAGATGTAACGTAAACCAAAGCAGTGGGTCTACGGTTAGCCATCTCACCCGGAAATAAGTAAGTAAAAAGATGCAAAACGTTAGATTGAATTATTCATTCCGCCGCCAACCCAAAAATTGAGAAGAGCTCCAAAAAAACATACTGACAAGGAAGAATATAGCCCCGAGATAAGTGTGGAATAGGAATTGGGGGACACTACCAACGATGAGATAAGCGCCTTTCCTCCCCAAAAGAAGGACCATAAATATTATACAGTGGAATAGCAGGTGGGGTCCAGTCTCAAATGAAGACGGAGCATGTTGGGATTCGCAGCGGAAGTTTCACGGATCGTCTTTGCGTCAAACAACACAAGAAACGAGAAGTAATACAAGATAAACGGAAATAACAAGATAAGACAATGGAAGATCTACTATCAATAGATAAAGGCTTTTACAAGAGTTTACGAGAAGGACTTTACTCTTTCTTACTCAACTAAACTCTTTCTCCAAGCCTCGGCAACGCCTCCACCTTCAGAGAGAATCTCCAAGAGAATACCACGAGAGACCACTGAGAAACACTAGAAAGACCCACACACGAGAGCCAACACACTCTCTCTTTCTCTTCTCTCTATTCTCTCTATTCTCTCTATTCCTCTCTCTCTATTTCTCTCTAGTTCAACTTCTATACTATGCCACACATAAGTCCTATATATTATAGTATATTTATAGACTCTTATTGGGCCTGAGTTTTACACAATTACAACTCCTAATAATATAAATCTAAATCCAACTTTGGATTCCTACTTTAACTCAAACTCTAATTAGAGTTTAAGACATATAAAACTCAACAATCTCCACCTTGGCTTGAACTCAGGCGTGCCATCATCATGAATCTTCAGCCGTCATCTCTCATCTATCTCCTGGCCCTGGGCTACTAGCTTATTCAGATAATTGCAAGACGCGAACTCGAGCCAACCTTGAATTTGCTCTTCATGTTTACAGTTTTGTACTTTTGGAAGCTTTTCGGATGACCTGTGTCTGCTATTGTAGTAAAAATAATTTGAGGAGACATCAAATTACTCCGAGTATCGTGCTTCCTCTTCACTACTGTAGCTATCGGAACTCCACCTGCAATGGTGTTCCCTATCAATCGATAAACATTACCACACTTCTCACCTTTCATCAGGATTCTAATACCACGTGTCACCTTCATGACTCCATCTCTTACTGAATAATTACAGCCTTTTGAGTCCAGTACACCAAGTAAAATTAGATTCCTTCGCATCTTGGGGACATGCCTCACCCCAGTAAGAGTTCGAATCGCTCCATCAAACATCTGGATTTTGATTGTTTCCACACCGGCAATCTCACAGGTTGAATTATCGCCCAACTAAACAGTACTTTTCTTCTTATTCTCCTCATAAGAAGTAAACCAATCCTTTCTGGAGCAAATATGATAAGAACTACCAGAATCTAAAACCCACTTACCAGAAGTGTCAATTTCTGCGGATACTGCAAGAACATCTCCATCCGCACTATTATCAGAAGTATCATCCGCTATTGCCGTCGTCATATTGGAGGACTCTATCTTCTTACGTTCAGGGCAATACCGTCTAATATGGCCATACTTCTTACATAAATAGCATTGTACTTTCGCCTTCAATTTTGATTTGGACTGTTGCTTGCCTTCTCCACGGTCTCTTAATCTTCATCTTTCGTGAGCCACCAATCCTTCACCAAACTCCATATTAATATTTGAGTTTCTTCTTTTTTTATTAGAAAGAAGACTAGTTGTCACATCTTCCATCTTAAGAGTTTCTTTACCATAAAGAATTGTGGTCACAACATGATCGTACAAAGCAGGAAGAGACATCAAGAGAATCAACGCCTTATCGTCCTCTTTAAACTTCACAACAACTTTCAGCAAATCATTGATAATCTTATTGAAAGCATTTAGGTGATGTAATATAGTTGTACCTTCGCTCATACGCAATCCGTACAACTGTTGTTTCAGATAGAACTTGTTCGTGAGGCTTTTTAACATGTACAACTTCTCGAGTTTTGTCCAGATGTCCATCGCCGTCTCTTCGTCAATGACATTGTACAAAACCTCATCAGTCATGCTTAGAATAATTAAATTCAATGTCTTTTGATTTATCTCCTCTCAGTCTTCATTGCTTATCTTGACCGGCTTCTTTTCTTTTCCCTCTAACGTCTTTTGTAGACCTTGAAAAGTAAGAACCGCCTTCATCTTCTTTTGCCATAACCCAAAATTTATCTTACCGTCAAACTTCTCCATCTCGAGTAAGGACTTTGTCATCTTGGTTGTTTGCTTATAGGCTCTGATGCCAATTGTCGAGATTCGCAGCGGAAGTTTCACGGATCGCCTTTGCGTCAAACAATACAAGAAACGAGAAGTAATACAAGATAAAAGGAAATAACAAGATAAGACAACGGAAGATCCACTATCAATAGATAAAAGCTTTTACAAGAGTTTACAAGAAGGACTTTACTCTTTCTTACTCAACTAAACTCTTTCTCCAAGCCTCGGCAACGCCTCCACCTTCAGAGAGAATCTCCAAGAGAGTACCACGAGGAACCACCACGAGAGACCACCGAGAAGCACTAGAAAGACCCACACACGAGAGCCAACACACTCTCTCTTTCTCTTCTCTCTATTTTCTCTATTCCTCTCTCTCTATTTCTCTCTAGTTCAACTTCTATACTACGCCACACATAAGCCCTATATATTATAGTATATTTATAGACTCTTATTGGGCCTGAGTTTTACACAATTACAACTCCTAATAATATAAATCTAAATCCAACTTTGGATTCCTACTTTAACTTAAACTCTAATTAGAGTTTAAGACATCTAAAACTCAACAGGAGCAAGGCCAAATCGAGATAGAAGCTGGATCCACTAGCAAGCTGGGACGATCAGAGCAAGCGGTTCAAAGAGCTTACAAAAGAATGCCTGTCTGAGACGGTAGCGTCCGGTAACTTCTATCAATTTTTTAATAAAATTTTATAATATTAAAGTTTTGAAAAATAAAATTTTAAATTACAAAATTAATATTTATATATTTATAAATAGATTCCGTGAATATTTTTATTAATAAATAAGTTTAAAATTTTATCATCTTTAAAATAAAATTTTACAAAAAAGAAATTGAAGGTTTTAAATTTTAAAATTTAAAATTAGAAATTTAATATTTGTACATTTAAAAATAGACCCTTTGAATATTTTTATTTATAAATAAGTCCAAATTTTAGTTATTTTAAAACTAAATTTTACGAATAAGTCATTAAAGGTTTGAAAAATTAAATTTAAAATTACAAGTTTCATATTGTACATTTATAAATAGACTCCTTCAATATTTTTATTTTAAATAAGTCTAAATTTTTTATCATGTCCTTCAAAAATACATTGAAAGTTTTAAAACTTAAAAAACAAGTTTAATATTTGTATATTTAAAAATAAATTCAATATTTTTATTTATAAATAAGTCCAAATTTTATTTGTTTTAAAACTAAATGTTATGAATAAGTCATTGAAGGTTTGAAAACTTAAAATTTAAAATTATCATGTTGTACATTTATAAATAAATCCCTTAAATATTTTTATTTATAAATAAGTCTAAAATTTTTATCATGTTTTAAATAAAATTTTATAAAAAAGACATTGAAGGTTTTAAAACTCAAAATTTAAAATTACAAGTTTAATATTTATATATTTAAAAATAGACCCCTTGAATATTTTTATTTATAAATAAGTCCAAATTTTATTTATTTTAAAACTAAATTTTATAAATAGACCTCTCGCCGATCATGCCCTCACCCTCGCCGGCTTGGGGCATGCACTCGTGCCGCCCTTGGGTATTTGCGTCCGCATGCTCACACGCCTCGCCTTTGCCTTGGGCGTTCGCGCCCGCGTGCTGGTCTCCGGTGTCCACACGCCATGCGCTCGCCGCCCTCGCCGGCTTAAGACCCACTCTTGCACGCCCGCACTCACATAAAGGAGTTGGAGGGGGGGCAGGGGTGGTGTGGGGGAGGGAGGGGATGGAGGAGATCTGCTCGTAGCGAGAGAGGTTGACACGAATCTACTTGTCGACGGGGCTAGCAGAGGCCGATCTGTTTGCGGGAGAGTGCGGATTTGCTCGTAGCAAGAGAATCAGACATGGATCTGCTCGTGGGAGAGGTGCAGACTCATATCTGCTTGTCGGGGGGGGGGAAGTGTGGATCTGCTCGTGGGAGAGCGACGGTGCAGTGGCGTGGGACTGAGTAGTGCAAGAGCGAGAGAGGAAATAAAGTTTAATTATAAATATCGGGATTTTTTTATAAATATGACTAATTTCAGAGTGTTATATACAAATATCCGAAAGTTATATATAAACTAACTAAATAATATATTTTTTAGGGATTTAATTGTAAAATTACGGAAAGTAAAAATGAAATTTTTTTAAAAAAATTTGATTAAATAATAATTAGAAATATATATAAATATTTTGAAAAAAAAATATAGGTAATTACAAAATTTTTAAGAAAATTTTCGTAATTAAAAAAAATTTCGGGGTTGTACATGATTAGCGCTTATTTCTTCCCATATCGCGTATTCAACTAAGGGGTCACGGCAAACCGTAACAGTACAACACGACACACAAAAAAAAAACTCGAATCGGTGAGGAGGCGCGCAGAGAAAGATGACGTGGATATCCGCTGAGGCGATGGCGAAAGGAGAAGAGGAGGCTACAAAAGAATCGGTGTAAAAATAAATAGATAAGTAGAAAAAATCTGAATTTATTTAATAATTTCAATTTATTTTTTTAGAAAATTAGGATATATTTAAATAATTAGTTGGGTTATTAATTGAGGATGTCTGCGGCGTTCGGGGGATTGTCCCGCATTGCACAAAGTGTAGCGCCAAAATGTTTCTCTCCCTGCAGAGATTTGTTCCCAAGGGAGCGTAATTACACATAAACCTCTGAAAATACTTGTTTCTTTTACCAGAGCTCCATACTCTCCCGGTTGATAAAATTCTTTAACAAGGGTTTATGTGTAATTTTCATGATATCAGAATTCTCGCATAAATAAGAAAAAAAAATTTTAACAAAAAAAAACACATATTTTATTGTAAATTTGCAAAAAAAAAATACTTTATCACTATTTATAAAATTTATAAAAAATCACATTGATTAAAATATTTGAAAAATAGTATAATATAATATAATTAATTAAAATTAATATAAAAACTTCAAATTATTCTTATTTAGCTTTAATATGAATAGCTATTAAATTAGTATAAAATAAGTTATTTTATTTTAATTTTTATGAAAAATCAATTGTCCGATTTATGAAATTTAAAATTTAACTTTATTAAACCATAGTCCCATAATTATAAATCGATTGTCCAAAATAAAATAAAATAAAATTAATTTTTTAATATATATAATTGAGGTGATTTTTTTAAAAAATATATATTATAAGACGAGTAATTTTTTACTTAAGTAATTTTTTATAAATGTATAATAAGGTTAGTAATTATTTACTAAAAATTCAAAATATTTGGGTATGAGAGAGAAAACGATAAAACTGATGCACCCACATTTCAGAACCTCAATTAAAAACCCGCCTCCTAGCAACGAAGGGCTTTCGTACGTGCCACTCACGTGACACATCTCTTTTCGATTTATGCGCAATCCCCGCCACGATCTCAAATCAAAAATCGATTTCAGCCCACAAAAATGGTGGAAAACCCCTCGTCCCCCATGGCTCCCCTTGAAGACCCGCTTCGTCCTCGCCGTCCTCTCCGCCCTCTTCGACGTCACCCGGCACGCCGACGGCCCCCTCAACCGCCGCCTCCTCAACTTCTGCGAACACCGCACCGCCGCCAACCCCCGCCCCGTCGCCGGCGTCCGATCCGCCGACCTCATCGTCGACTCCTCCCGCGACCTCTGGCTCCGCCTCTTCTTCCCTACCTCCGTCGCTGCCGGAGGCCAAAGCCTCCCTGTCTTCGTATTCTTTCACGGCGGCGGCTTCACCTAATTCTCCCCCGCCTCCTTCCCCTACAACGCCGTCTGCCGTCGCTTTGCCCGGAAAATCCCAGCCCTAATTTTCTCCGTCAACTACCGCCTCTCGCCGGAAAACCGCCACCCCGCTCCCTACCTTGACGGCCTCGACGTCCTCCGCTTCCTTGACTCCGGCTCCCTCGATCTCTCCGATGCTGCCGCCGCCGCCGACCTATCCTCCGTCTTCCTCGCCGGCGATCCCTCAGGCGCCAACATCGCCCAACACTTCGCTTGCCGATCGTGCTCCGAGGTCTGGCCTCGGATCAAGATAGCTGGCCTGATCTCAATCCAGTCGTTCTTCGGCGGGAAGGAGCGGACGATGGCGGAGATCCGGTTGGACGACGGGGAGGACGGACTGGCTGTGGAAAGCCTTCCTGCCGGAGGGGGAGGATCGGGACCACGAGGCAGCGAATGTATTCGGACCGAAAGACAAGCGGGAGCTGGAGGGGGAGGGGCTGAGGCGATACTCCGAGGAGCTGAGGCGGAGGGGGAGGTTGGCGAGGCTCGTCGAGTAGCCGGACGCCATCCACGGTTTCTACGGCTTCCCAGAGATCAAGCGCAGCGGAGAGTTGATCGAGGAGGTGAAGGGCTTTGTCGAGGCGCATCGCTCCGGCGTCGCTGGCGGCGGCGACAGCGTACCATGAATGAGGGCGACTGGAGAGCGAAGACGGCGAGAGTGAGAAGAAAGGGAATAAGGTAGGTATTCTGATTTTATATTTATATTTGTATTTTCTTTTTCGAAAAGTGGTTTATAAATTTGAAGATAATTTATAAAAAAAATGTGATACTTTATGTGGGCGTTTTATGTTTGCAATTTTGAAGATTCCTCCCCGAAGGTTTCGTAATTTTATCTAATATTTCACCACAATTTTCTTTTTATGGTAACATATTTCTCTATGAGTATTTTTTGCCTTGTGAGTTTCCGAATATTTTACTAAGAATTTTTTTGCTAGCTATAAAAAGGAAGACTCGTGATATTTATAGAATTTTCAATTGACAAAATTATCTAAAAAATTCCTATAATATTTTAATATTTTTTATAGTTTCTCATACTTTTGAAATCTTGTTAGCCTGTCAAAATTTCTAAAATAAAATAATTATTTTTTAAATAAAGGTGTAAACTTATTATATTTTATAAATATTTTATGTTAGGTACAAATACCTAAAATGTCTACATATAAAATAAAGTATTTACAAATAATGATAAATTTACACTTTCATATTTTCTCAATATTAAATTTTTTAAAAATTGATAAAAAAAATTTTCAAAGATCAAAGGATCGTTCAACAATTTTAAAATTTTTTTTGGTAATTTTCTCTAGGCATTTTCGTCTTGATGCGTGATATCTCCGTAGGCAGGATCAGAGAGCGAGGTCTCACCATGCAATCTCAAACTGAAGATCAAACATGTTGTTGGCATAATTATCGTGGACGACGGATCATAAATAATATGTACAAAAAATGTGACGTGGCATTAGGTCAGCAATGACAACGGTATGACATGTCGAGACGCAATTGGGAGACCAAATTTTTTTTTTTTTTTTTTTGTTTTTTATCCCACGCGCGATCGCATTTTATAAAAATTTTGGTTGTACATAGACGATCCAATGGTGCGACGGTGGCAATTGGACAATTAGATTTTTCTCGTATTTTTTAACATTAATACTGACATTAGGACTGTCAATGGAATCGAGAGTCCATTACACTTATGGGGCAAATTTATTAGAAATTTATTTAAAATCTATTCAAAATATTTAATATGCATTAATAAATTGTTCGTTAAATTTTAAATTTAGTTAATAAATTTGTTTGTAGTATATTGAGAGCTTATTTAAGCATTATTTAATTTATTTATTGAGGGCTGATTTAATTTATTTCTAGAATCATTTTAGTATTTCATTAGAAACAATAAATATAGATATTGATGGATTTTAATATATCTTAACGGACTTAGCATAAATTTAATGGCCGAATCCAAATTTGGTTTAATATAAAAGCTAACGGACTTTAATGAATTTCAGCCTGCCCCAACCTCATTCATTTGACTTTGGACTCAGTCTAAATCTATGCGAGTTGGACCCCTTGCTAACCCTAACTAGCATTATAAAATATTTTTTTTATTTTATAAAAACATTATGGACAAGATTTGAGCACGTATTTTTTTTATATATACAAGAGGCATCTGTATAATTACCGTATTAATACTTAATGAACTAAACAGATCGTCTATATAAATCTACAAGATATCTGTAAAAAAAAAACATATATTCATTTAGCAAATATTTTTCTTAAAAGAAAGGAATGCATCTTTTGAATTTGCTCCCTCCATTCAACTCGCGTTTGTTTAGTTAGATTTTTAAATTAAAATCTAGTGTTTTTTATCGATCAAATTTTTTAATCTCTAAACTCGAAATATTTTGGGTCTTTTGCTTTATGAATTTCAATATTTTAGAATTTTTAAATTTTGAAAAATATAAAATTTTTAGTTTACAACAAATTTAGAATTTATTAATTTTTTAAAGATGATTATTTTTCGCAAGTATTTTTTTCTTTCTCTCTTCTAATTTATTCTCTTTCTCAAAAGGGTTGTTTGATTAATAAGAAATGAGAAGAAATAGTTAAAAGTGAGATCAATTCTCACACTTTCGATCTTAAAGTGAAAAATAAATTAAATTTTACTTATGTATATTTTGCTCCAAAGTGACCTCAAGAAGTAAATCTAATAATTTTTAATTATAATAATATTAATAATCTCATATTAATAATATTATATTTTGTTCTCTTGGGACGAGAACAAGAGATCCCGTTTTTTCACCTAGTTACTCTTTTTTGTCAATTCTTCTTCATTTTTTTCTTTTTAAGAAATTCTTGTTTTTTATGCTTATATGATTAAGCTTTAGTTTTGATTTTCTATTCATCAAATTTCACATAATTTTATATCAAAAAAATTTCAAAGTTTAATTATGAAAAATCTATGTATTTAGTTTTAATTTAATTTTATATAAATTATATTTTAATAATTATGATTTTGGTTTCACTTCAATTTTTAGTGTTTATGAAATGATATTTCATATAATTATATTATCTTATACTATTTTAAATTGTTTTTTTTAATTTAATCAAACTTTTGCTATTTTTTTTTTCTGATATGTGAAGTTAAGGATTTGAGGGATGAAAATTGGAATGCTACAGAAAAAATTATCTCCGGAAAAAGATGTGTCTATCTATGAGGAGTATACTTAATTTTAAATAAAATAATTTTTATTGATGCATTGCTAGTATTGGATTATCTTGTGATTTTATCACTCTCGACTAGTAAGATTCCTACGACGAATTTAGCCTCGATGTTCTAAGCTTTAGTCGACATTTGCGTGACCACATTTCAGAACTATGTCTGCTTTATGGATTTTGAGGAAGACTATCGTGTTCTTTCTTCGCGGACTTACATTTCAAATATATATTGTAAGCTTTTATGCATCTGATTTTGATGGGACACGGGCAGCGAGTTGCAGAGGATATCTGCTAACCATACGGCCAAAGTTGGTCGCATGACACTGACAGAGGTGATATCCTCCTTCCGCACAAGGGAAGGAGTTGGGTGATCATCTGTCACAGAGAGACGTCCACTGATGAGAAACACCTTGCTGTTTTGAAGAAACTTTTTGTTCCTAGTTGTGATATTTGTTTATCTGTATTTCTCTGTTGCATGTTTCTAGAAAGTAATGTATCTTGAAATCACTGATTATTATGATTTATTCCCAATTGATGAGAAGGCAATCGAGAAGAGATTCTACCTGCACCCTTCTCCCAGATCAGAGAAGGATTACAGAGCCTGAACTGCTGCCGTTGTTTCCATTGACGTCTCCAAGTCTCGAAGGCGCTTCACATGCTTAGAACAACTTGTGTGCATCATTGGAAGCAAAAAATTATACTGTTTTTCATGATATTATTGTAACTTGATGGAAATTTATAACGTTTTGTTAGACTTGATCTTTTATACTCCCATGAAAATGCTACAGTAGCACATATAAAATATTTGAGTATTTTTCCAAGAATTTGATGCAATGCAATATATTGATGAAATTTGGTTCACCGCCCACTTGATTCAAAAGACTTCTTGAGTTTGGATCTATTGAGCCGGTTCACGCCATAATATACAACATAAAAAATAATTTAAAAAAATCGCCAGAAGCTCTCCAAAGCAGACTTTTTATTGTTCAAATTAGTGGCATGTAGCAGAGGTGCATGAAAAATAGGATTTTTATAGAGAAAATGGCATTAGTTTTTTTACCTCGGTTGTATTTCCTTATTTATATTGAATCCGGTCACCCAACTTACTTGACTTCGGCCGTGATTCCCTTTGTTAATCTGGCCCTCAATCTCGCTCCAGATGTCCCAATCTTTTGACCGAGCTTCGAGTCACACCTTTCCTGAAATGTCTTCTGAACCGGGGGAATGCATGCCTCTCATGCCACAAACATTTGCGAAATAATTCCCAAGATTCTCTCACCTCGGTGATGTCCTCATGAATTTTTTCAACTCCATGGAACTTTACTCGTAGCACACATACTCGGTAGGATTCTGTTGAAGCCCCTAGAAGCTAGATGAAGTTCATGCCCACTATAAAGAATATTTGGATAAAAAATAATCATAAAATACAATAGTAATAAAAAAAACTACAGGATATCAAATAAGAAATGCTTTCAGAAGCTAAATTCGAAGGCAAATGAAGCAGTTTCGCCTATGATAATAATTAAATATTCCAGGACATGACACTAAGGCAAGTAAATCAAAGATTAAATTGGATGATCCAGCAATAATAAGACCATAACAATTAAAATTCTGATTTTGCCACAACTAGTAGAAATCACATCTCCATTGGACCAGAAGGACCAAATCTAAGCAGCAGTAAATGTTAAAGAAACGAGGCAATAATCAAATCTGGTGAAGAACATAATGTAACCAACATGAGTACCGGAGACTTTGTTCAAGCATATCACGTCTTGAATTTCTATGATTCTTTACACATGGTGAGGAAGTGCACAGGCCTACTCCAGCCAGAACAAAAAGTGCATGATATATCACCAAAAAAAGGTACTTAATGCTTTAAAAGAATTTTGTACCTGATTTTGTTAACAAGTCTCATCTTCAGTTAGGGGCTTTCATGAACAAAATATTAGGGGAGATGGAATAGTCATGCTAAGCTTCTCATCCATGACATCGGCAGAGATTTCTGGAGACAGAAGTCAGAGAGGAAAATGGTCAATACCCAATGGTGAAAAATCAAAGTCCACTATTTTCAGTCCTTGCAAAATATTATTTGCTGTTTCTTTCTCCAGCAAATTCAGCATGCATAAAAAAAATAAATAAATCTTGGTACAGGAGTAAGCCATGTCATTTACAAGGGGGAAAATAAAAGAGTTCCTTTCCAAATGAGGGAAAATGATTTAGTCAAGATGGATCAAAAAGGGATGAACACAGAAGAAAAATGTTAGTCTCTTGAATAAAGCACTTCTTTATGTTTTTGACTTCTTTAGGAATCAATGAAGATAGAAATGCAAGCACCTTCTGGACCCATGTAATCTAAAAGCCTCGTGCGATACATCTCTGCTTCCTCAAATCTTTTCTCAGCTTTACAGTGCTTAGCAAGAAAAAGTATAGCTTCAATCATATTTGGCTCCTGTCTCTGCTCAGCTTCCATTTTCTCTAAATCTTTATTGCAATATAATGCAGTTTGTTCAGAGCATCCAAGAAGATCATGGAGCTTAGCCAGGTGATATAATGCAATCCAATCCCCATCATTACAGTTTGCAGCTCTTGTATAAATTAATTGCCTTGTCATACATCTCAAGTAGCACATAGCATTGAGCCATACCATTCCAATTCTAGGCTTCAATAGACAGCAACTAATAAGATTTCTGATAGTACTGAAGTGCATAAGAAGCCATTCCCAAAATCTCATATGATTGGCCCAAGCCATACCTGGCATGGTAATCTCTAGGGTTTATATCAACACCTCTTGTGTAGGCATCAGTGGCAGCTGGTATGTTCCTCATCTCTAAATACTCATGTCCCATAAGTGTCCATGTCAATAAGTATTTTCTGTTAAGTTTTAATGCTCTCCTAAAGTACAACACTGATTTCTCATGGCCCGTCCCCATTTAAACTATAGCAATTTGCAATAATGCAGCATGACTCAGGTTGGTATTTATCAGTTGAAAACATATTGTGGACAAGGCAACTGAGACCAGGGAAGTACTCCTGCACATATAGAATATGTGAATATGTGTCCATGGAATCCACATGATATGGATCAGTTCTATGAAGTTCTTTGACAGTAGCTTCAGCTTCATCCAACTCCCTTAAACCATACAGAGCTATTGCAATTTGCAACTGAATGTAATTGATGAATAGAAAAATTCCCAGCAAGGACTCATACTTCTTCAAAGCTTCATTGTGCGTCTTGAGTTCTTGATAGACACTACCAAGAAAGAAGTCTTTCATCCAGTGGTTCTTAAGATCTAGGTTGCTCAAACTGTCAGTTGTGGTGCAAACAGTCTGAAGTTCAGACCAAGCACTCCAGTTCCATGGGAATCTATTAACAGACTCCACATGGACAGCAGTAGCAAGATTTCCACAGCCAATTCTTTAAGCACAATGCCATACAAGAACAGACCAAAGGCATCAAGGGCACCAGTTCTATGCAATTTAGATAGCTCTATCTCAAGAGAAACCAATTCAGCATTCACTGCACTCCTCTTGCACAAATGTTCCTCAAATTCTATCATTTTTTCCTATTTCCAGTTTTCTCCATACTATAGAATGAAAGAAAGATATATGACATGACAGATGATGATGTAAACAAAAGAGATATATAAAAAGCATGCGAAGCCTGCCTAACTTTCCACAGAAATTCAACAGAAAGTAGGAAACTGACACAAGAATTGGTTTGATGTGCAACTTCATCTCTATTACTCACCTTCGTGAACAAACAGGGGAAATATAAGAGGGAAGTTTGTGTTGATAACATGGTAATATTAACAATATGAAATCTCCTCCGGTGATTGTTTAAAGATAAAGAGATTACCAGGGCCTAGAAGTTTGCCAAGTTTAATATGCTGATTTCAATAAATCAGAACAAGCAACCATGAGTAAGTTGTTAGTCTTAGACTGAAGTGAAGATAGGAAGACTGGCTGAAAATGTTTTATATTCATAGATAGCATTAGACATATCACCAGGCAACTTGTTGACCACTGAAAACTCGAGTCATCAAAAAGAATTACAGCAACGAATTGTAGTATTAAAATTGAGAAGGTCAACCAAATGTTTGATGATACATGTTGGAACAATTTCTTGAAGGAGTTACAGCCAAATGAGATTTTATTTTGTTGTCAAATACATGAAACCTTTCCATTGAAACCTGTTTTAAGTAGGTCATGAAGCACAAATAAAGGTGTGCTGGTCACCAACAACATCAAGCAAACATTTACAATAAATTCAAGAGAAAGAGATGAGACCTAAAACACCGATCAAGCAAAAGAAACAATGAATTTCATGTCATAAGATCTTCAAACTTCAAACAAACCAAAGGAAATCGCACAAATAAAGAGGGCATTGAGAAAGCAAACCCTGTACAGCCAGTAGCACTGGAGAAACACTGCCTTCTTCGCCATCCCCTGAGCAGCGTGTGCGCAGATCGCTGGAACTCGCGCAAGCGAACAGAGACTTAGAGAACAGATACCGATCATTATTCTCTTCTCCAAGATCCTCGTCGGGGATCAGGGTGTGGACATAGGAGACGCCGGCTAGGGGGGGTGCTACGGTGACCAGAGCCGGAGGCGGCGCAGGACGCGGAGAAGGGAGTGATGTGGGAGAAGGAGGGCTCGGGATCGATGCCGGCGAGGAGATCCGCCGCCCGTACGGAGGCATAGTAGGTGCAGCGCGCATTGAGGTGGCGGATGGCGGAGCGGAGATCGCCGGCGTAACCGTTCCTCAAGCCCATCTCCCGCGCTCTTGCTCGCAGTAAAGGAGAGGAAGGTCGAGTAAAAAGAAAAGGAAATATTTTCGGCACAAAACCCTGCAAGTGGAGCTAATTAAATCATCCCCCGTGCTTTTGAGAAATTTACAAGTGACCCCTGAATCAACTTTAATTGTTCATTTGATTCAAGGATTATATGTATCTCTCCAGGAAGGTCTTCGTAATTATTGCAAACTAAGGGGGTATAGGTTAAAGAGGTAATTTTCAATTGATAAAAGGGTGCATTGCATATAGCTGCTTGAAATTTTATTAAATTATATTTTTAAAAAAATTAAAAAATTTTCTATAGCCTTTTTCAACTCTTGCTAAATTATATATTTTAAAAAAATATTTTTTTTACATATAATTTCTTAAGATTTATTTTATTTATCAAAATCTCCAATGATTTCTAATCATTCTCCTTTTGAAATTAATCATCTATAAATTTTTATTATTATTTAATAAAAAATGTAGTCAAATTTTTTACTCGTACTCTTTGTAATTTTATAATCTAATTTTTTAAAAAATTGTTATTTATTTTTATAATATTTTTTTTATATTAATGCTTCTTTCCTTAGAGATCAGGATATGCAAGCCGCCAACTTTGACCACGCCGCCTCGCAGTGTATACAGTCCCTTGTTCGTAGCTCAGTAGTCCATGCCGCCCCTTGCCCACAACCCCATGGCCCCAAGGCGGCACTAGTGCGGGGCTGCACGAGGCCAAGGTCACGCTAGGTTGTGCGATCAGGGGTGGAGGCCTTGGATTTGTGAGGAAAGAGGCACTAATATTAAAAAAAAAAAAATTACATAAAAAATAAATAATAATTTTTAAGATGTTAAATTCTAAAATTACAAACGATATAAATAAAATTTTTAACCAAAATTTTGATTAAATATGATTGTGAATAATTAATTTTAAAATGAGGGAAATGTAAATAGATGTTGAAATCACAATAAAATTTTGGAAAATAGAGCAAATTTTGGGGGCTTAATATAATTTGCCCTTTAAAAAATTACATATAACTTTGCAAATTTTTTTTAATTACATATTTCTCCTCTAAATTTAAAAATTAAATATTATTTTGGGTTACCGGATATATTATAAAAATTTTATTGGATATAAATTTATCATTAGAATAATAATATTTTTAAAATATATATCATTTGATATTATTTAGATTGAACTGAAAAAATGAAGATACTTTTAATTACGTATAGATTAGTGAAATAAATAATATAAGTAAAAATTAGTTTCAGATATAATTTATATTAGGTCTCATATATAATCTAAATTGAGTCCTAGTTCTAATTAAGATCGAATTGAAGCGAGTTAAAACCAATTCATGGTAAAATTGACATTTTACATATTAGATTTAGATTTAATTAGAGATTAGACTAAAATGAGTTAAAATCAAATCAAAAGTAAAATAGTAAATTTATATCTTTGGATTGAAATTTAATATGAGATAAACTTTTTAACTGAACAAGAGAGAATTTTTTACAATAATAATAACTATTAAAATATTCTCTAACCAAATTAGGAGTATTTTTATTTTTTACTTTAGTCCGAATAATATTAAGCGATGTATATTCTTTAAATATTTCTAATTCTAATGATAAATATATACTCGTAAATTTTTACAATATATATAGTAATATAAAAATATTTAACTTTTGAATTTAGAAGATAAATATGTAATTTAAATTTTTTTTGAAGAATTATATGCAATTTTTTAAAAAATTTAAGAAAAATATATAGTTCAATAAAATTGAAAAAATTATATGTAATTTTTTAAAATTGTAAAAAAAAAATGTAATTTAATAAAATTTTAAGAAGTTATGTAAAATTGATCTGTGATAAAAAACTAAAAACTAAAAAACTTGTCTTCATGCCCCGCAAATTTGCAATAAATCCAACATCTAAAAAAAAATTACAGTAGATCCTGTTGCAGTTCCTAGGGAGATATACATAATTAGAATTTACCTTCACAATATCGACCAACAGATCCTTCATTTGCACGAAACCATTGTGTTAATGTTGTATTTAGCAGAGAGTTTCGCAGCATGTTTCTCTACATTACAGAATTGGACAATTCATGTCCAGGGACATGATGAAAGTTGTACCTCGTACGCGCGGTATTATTCCTGATCTATATCGGTAATGGATAATGCGAGGATCATGTCAGCTATCAAAAAGGGAATGAACAAGATAAAACTAGAACAATTATTACATCATTTAATAATTTGATTGTTCAACTCTACTGGTACTCCCATGAAAAATTTTCTTACAGGAAAGCGGTATAAGTTCTCCTCTGCACAAGTAGGTGACAAGCAACAAATACAACACTTCTACAACGCGCGTAGAGGGACAATGTCCCAAGTAATTATCTAATGGATGTCCTCCAGTGAACATATGAGAAACTTTATGGATAAAAAAGGGTGCTGACCGTGATGCATCTTGCATCACGCTGAAGCCTGGAAGAAATATAGAACAACGAAACCATTCTAGTGTTTGACCTTGGTGGTGGTACATTTGATATTTCAAGTACGGAACATTGTTGTCTATTGATTTCTTGCAATCTAATGCTTGTTTAATGTATTCAACAGCTTAGCATTGGTGTAATAAACCGTTCCACATGTTATATTGTGCTTGTAGGAAATAACAAATTATTTGTTTGTTGCAGTTCTTGAAATTGGAGATGGTGTCTTTGAGGTTCTTTCGACTTTTGGAGGCACTGATCTCGGTGGGGATAATTTCGACAAAATTGTTTGTATATCCTCTTTGTTGCATGGCGGCACAAGTATAGAATCTGTTCAACTTTGTGTTTTTTAATTTATTTTTCAAATATTGAGTGTATATGCACATCTGATAACCAATCTTCGACTTATTAGTAGGCAGTGTTTGCAATGCATTTCAATTTTGTAAATAATTATCGATTTTTTATTATTACTATATATATATATATATATAATTGTTATCATTTCAATCGTTAATATTATTTTGGAGAAAAAAACTAAAAATTTTTTTGTATCTAAAATTATAAAATTTTTCATCTACTCGTTAATTTTTTTATACTTTTAAAAATCTTAATACCTATAAATTATCTACTTCTAATTTAAAATATAATTTATTGATTGAATATATTTTGAATAAAAAATATTCTTTTTTTAACTTGTCAAATATTATAAATATGCAACTTAAATATTTATGTATAATTTTAACCACCAAAATATATCTAATTAGTTTACTAATGTAATATTTATATTTTTAAAAATAAATATGGATAAAATAAAAAAGGTAATTTCATTCATTTGAAATTGGGTGACCGTATTCTTAATTTTAGCTCTAACCAAATACCGAAATTTCAAGAATTGATGAAATTAATTTATTTTCATTTATAATTCAAACAATCAAATTTATGAAATTAGAGAAATTGAAAACTACTCTTTTTTTACTTTAAAAATACATTCAAATATTAAAATTTATCAATTTGGTCCATTTTTTAAAATTTTCGAAATTAATAAAATTGATAATTCTCCTCACCCAAGTTCAGGAGTCCAAATAATAATATATAAGAGATGGAGGTATATTTGCAATTTTGCAATTCTGCACTGGGTATATATATGCTAAAGCAAAGATTAGATCGTAAAAATATTGCACGAGATCCTATTTGCCTCTTCGGTCCACTCCCTACCCTTCCTGTCGGGATTTTCTTCTCTAAAACTTGTTCTTTTTTTTATTTATAAGGAATCTCGAAATCAACTGAGAATTTGTTCTTTTTCGCTTGTTTGTACTTCTTTTTAACCGTTGATGACATAGTTTCTGTCACTCGTCAAGCATAGATCTGCTGGGTTTCAAGGACGTGGTTGGATGCATTGATCCTCAATTTCATCCATTGCAATGGCATATTGCATCTGTTCTGATGCATAACATCGTTTTCTTGATTGGAAATGTTCGCTAGGGCTTGAAATTGCATTTCTTTTTCTGTTTCTCTCGAAATGATTGTGTAGTATTAACCAATTTTCCGGTTTAGGGTTAGTATTTTTCTCTTTAATTGCGTTCTGGCACACATCCTAGAGTTTTGACCTTGCCGGGCTATGTCGACTTGATTTCATTGTATTTTGCCATTATTTTCATTTTTTGTAAACATTTGGGTTTTGGAACTGGTTTGTGATGTCTTGTAGCTCTTCAGACCCACCAAGTTACTGCTCAGCTGCTTCGCCTGAGCTAAAGCTGTACCAAGCTTTCATCTTTTCTGTGCCTGTGTTCTTCACGTTTATTCTTCTCTTTCTGTTCTATTTGTTCTACTTGAGGAGGAGAAGGGCGAACTGGCAGTCTTTGAGAATGAGAGCCTCATACTTGAGCAGGGTCGAAATTCCCAGAGTAAGGATTGCTTCTTTGCATTAACCTCTTTTCTTTTTAGCCATAATTTCGATATTTAAGCAATCTTTTGCCTTTTTCGGGTTATACAATGTGCACAGGCCTCAGAATCGGGTATCAAGAAAGAAGTCAGAGAGATGCTTCCAGTAGTTGTGTTCAAGGAGAGTTTTTTGATCAGAGAGACTCAGTGAGTGGTTTTCTATGGCCTTATTGGTTATGTTTCTTTTGCTAGCAATTGGATAATGCCTAGTATGGCTTTCAATCTGCATTTGCTATGCTAAATCCGACCTGTTTTCTGATGTTATGTTGCCTTGCTTCTAGTTTGCTCGCATGTCATATTTCTAGCGTTTACATTACTTTTACTGCTAAGGAAATGAGTTGGACTTTGATCATTTTTTGTTATTTTTGTCAGATTTGTGCAGTTGTACATTTTTGGCTGGGTAGGTGTGTTAATTGTGGAGTGAGTGTTGAGCCATATACTTACGTAAGTAACTATAACCTACACCTTAAGCGGCATTTGATATGAGCTCACTTGTTTCGATCTCATTTATGTTAGCATGATGTTGATTATAGTGAGTTTATCATAGGTTGAGTCAAAGAGAATCTGGTAGCTGCTAGTTGGAGCCCAACGTCACAAACATGCATCAGAACAGAGGCCACACCTGTGTCAATGTTCATCTGTTTGCCATGTATCAATTCTCATGCAAAGGCTAAAAGCTGCAAAGTTTTAGTTATTTATCTTTTTCTATTCACTTTAATGTGTTGACCAAAAATCAATTCAAAATCAATTGGTAGGTTGGGTTCAGTTTGAGGTAATTTAGATTTTTGTGCATCTTAGTGTCTTTTAGTGTTAAGTGCTTGTGTATCAAGGCATTATCATCGACATAGTTAATAAGCAAACCCGTAGGTTTAGGGTTTGTGGGGGGCAGTTTATATAGGCTGAAGCCTTGGTGTCCAAAAAGTAGTTTTTAACCTTATTTCTCCTTGTAAATCTAAGGTCATGTTGCAGAAAAGGACATCGCTGTCACCTAAAATCATAGTTCTCAAAAGCAATTCTTCTTTAGGTTGGTACATTCCCACAACTAGGTTGATCAAATAGTTGGAGGTCAACAATTGCATTTACAAAATCAAGTTGAAAGCTTTTTAGGAACTTATGTATGCTTGAATTAAAATGGTGCAACAGTTTTGCATTTATTAGTTTCTTAGGGAATTGATTTGACCCTTTTTGGGATTGTACAAGGTCTACCCTTTTGGAGAAGGAAAGTCGTTCTGTTTTCTGATGTGACCTTGCTTCTATTGTGGCACATAATTATTAGTTTGCAATCATGTATATAAAAGAATTCTTATTTGGTGTGAAGAGTTTTGAGTATAAATCTTTGTCTCTTTGGATTGACACCGATGTTGAGCTAGAAGGTGTTTATCATGGAAGGACTGTTTTTGTCGTACTTATAAAACTACGTGCCAGACCAGATCCCTGAAATGGCTTTTCTTCTGTTTACCAAAATTAACATCATGTGTCAGTTGAAAGACTAGTCAAGTTGTAATCATAATGATTATTTCACCCCTGGCATATTGGTCTTTGGTCTCATCTATCCTATTTGGATACTACATGATGTAATTGATTTTGATTGAAGTATCACTGGAGAATAGAAAGATATGTGCTGATATAGGAATAACGAATGTAAGATATGTAAGATTCTTAAAAAAATGGAAAAGGAGTTTTTTCGGTGGGAGAATAATTGCAGGGTCTGATGGCATCTGATAAATTTGTTATACGCAAGGTTGGTAAAAAGATGCTAGCTTTTGTTTGAGAGTTTATAGTTGAACAACCTCATGATGGAAATAGAATGACAGGTTGTATTTATGATATGATATGTGTGATTTGATCTTCTATTTATTTGTTTGTTTGCATAGACTGCATGCTTCACTTTTCCAAATATATAATACCCCAAAGTTTGTATTAAAGAAAATTAGTTTTGCAATTCTATATTGTTGTTTCCGTTGTTAGTTGTTATAAGAGTTCAATAATGGTCAAACCATGATATTTTGCTGGAAATAGTTTCTTTAAATGATTTTGGGATGGTGCATGGAAGATGTTGTCTCTAAGATCTGTTTAGAAATAATCAGGACATCATCAAACTCTGACATTAAACACATTACACTAAGAAGGCAGAAGGACAAGGAAAAATATGTACATTCGTTTCCTATATCAAATTGCTCGAAATGGTATAGAAATGCATGGTGTCACTCTTTAAACCAAATAGAATGCTGTACACTGTTGAGACGAGATGGAGGTAAATAGAGCACCCAGCGGACAAATGATTTATGCTCATAAAATATGGGACTGATATCAATGGAAACGACATTTTGACAGATCTCAGAGGTGAGCTTCATTCTGCTTGTATGTTACATCCAATAAATTTCTGAAGTGGTAAGGCTGTAAAATTTAGATTCAATATACGCAATGTGTTGGTTTGAAGTGAAGGGGAAACTATGGGAAACTTCAAACACAAAATAGTTGGTCATCTGATTCGAGATCCCATTAGTCTGCCTAGTTGGGATTGGCAATCTTTGAAATTGTAGCACTTGAAAAAGAATAAATGAACTACCTTGGCATAGCTCTGGAAAGCAAGAGTATGTAGTAAAGGGGCGCAGAGAGCAGCAGTCATTGAAATGGAATGATGGCAGCCAAGTCGGAAGTTTCTAACAGTAGTGGAATTCAGCTCAGTTCTGGATAGATTAGAAGTTATTTAACCTAAAGACAATATGGGAAGTTTGGATGCAGTGTCAAAGATGAAGATGAACAAGTTCAGAGAATTGATTGTTATCAGCTAAGAGTGTACCATTGCGCTGGTAGAGCTATTACTGCCATGCTATGTAGCTCTGTGGAGATAACTGCCAGCAGAAGTAGCATTGGTGGATGAAACAGCAGTAAACGTAGGTCAAATTGGGAGAAGATATCTAGGACGGTTGACACTACTCAAACAGAGAAATATTTACTCATATGCAAGCTAACAATGTACTTGGACTCTGAATATTGTGTATTTTTCTTTTGTACTTGGACTCTGAATATTGTGTATTTTTCTTTCTTTCTTTTTTAGTTCATTTTTGGATCAGCATATAAAATCTTACCCAATTCTACTACTTGTGTTAAGATCATCCTGTCTCTGATCTGCAGACTGCCATAATATCTTTGGTTACCTACAGAACATCTCTGTTCTATTTATACCCCAATCATTTAATGACTCTTACTTTTCAGGTGCTCTGTGTGCTTAGGGGACTATCAATCCAATGAACGGCTTCAAAGAATTCCACAATGTGGTCACACCTTTCACGTGGACTGCATCGATCACTGGCTTGCCACTAACACCACCTGTCCTCTCTGCAGAGTCTCTCTTCTCCCAGATAGCAAAGCAAAGACTGAACCCCAAAACTCAGAAAGCCAAAGCAATGAAGAAAGTGAGACCCCACAACAATCTCCAGATATGGAAACCAGTGAAAGAGTTGTTCAGCAAGACGACCAAAGCGGAGAGTCCACCAACTGCCGCCCGGCATTGACTAGAAGAGAAGTTCAAGAGCATAGAATTGGCAGGGAAGCATCAGTTGTGGTTGATGTCGAATGCCATTGTGTAGCTCAGGGGAGCCAAAGAACATAGAGAAGCCATGCTTCTGCAATGCCTCTTATTTATATGAACTGAGGGATTCTTTGGTTTGTTGACTGACAGAATGATGTGCTTTTATTTGTGTTTTTTTTAAAAAATAAGCATCAAATGGGTGTTCAACTTATTGCATATACATTGCTAATCGCATATACTTATTTTTTTCATTGTTAATTGGACTATTTATAAACTTATATCTGAAGTAAATTGTAGAAGACTTCCAGGGTAATTTTTACAAAAACACTGCAGTTTGTAGATATTAAAAAGTAAGGGTGTTTTGTGCATAAAAGACCTCAGTTAGGCCAAAAGGTCAAACGCGGTTTGCTGATGATGATGTGGTGGCATGAATCAGGATCCGATTGCATTCTTTTGCGGAGCCCTTGCTTGCTGTGCCTTTCCATCAATTTTTTGACCAAGTCAATTTCCCTCTTAATCAACAAGACCAGCACATCCAATTCCAAATTTTTGTCTTATCATCTACCAATCAAATATTTTTCTATGATCATAAATTATTTGAAAAACAAGACTACGCCAATCACAATAAACATTAATTTAGTAATTATGCTTATTTTTTATTTATAATAAAAATCATAGTAAAATCCCTTATTAAATTAGTTAGAGAATTCATTGCATAATCTAACTCTTTATTTCTAAAAATATTATTACCAATTACTTTTTTTTGTTATTATTCATTATGTTCAGAGAAAATTTATTATATTATTTTAATTTTAGAAGACCTCGACTCTGTTTCAGATGCTTTTCTGTGCAGCTAAATAGGAAGACGAAGCCAAACATCTGATCTTGTTGCCTCCATCGCCCGAATTCCTTCGCTCCCAATTTTTTTTTTTCAAACCCTAACATCAATTTTTTAATATCTTCCTCCTCAAATCTTCCTCAATCCAATTCCAAATCCCAAAACCCTAGAAACCAATGCCAGCAAACCATATCCCCTGCAAATGAGCTTCCCAATGAGTTCCCCAAACCCCGCAGGATCCTGTTCTCCTTCAACGCCGCCGGCGACGGCGAGCTCGACGCCCTCGCCGAGCTCTGCCTCCACAACACTCCGCCCTTCCACTCCTGGTACTCCCACACCGCCGGCGACCTCACCTTCGCCTTCCTCCTCGACGCCGGCATCACCTTTCTCGCCATCGCTGACTCCGCCCTCGGCAGCCTCGCCCTCCTCCCCTTCTTGCAGCAGCTCCGCGACGGCTTCTGGCGAGCCTCCAGAAACCGCCTCCCTGACGAGCTGGCTGCGATCGTCTGCCGTCTAATAGGATCCGTTGCAGCCGTTGACTACTGCTCGCCGGAGCCCGAGCCGTCGCCGTCCACAAAAGCGCCGTTGTTGGGGAGCAAGATGAAGGAGAGGGAGCTGGACAGCAGGGATGGCTCCATGGAGAGCGGAGACAGAGGGGTTAGGATAGATATGCCGCCACAGCACCCACGGCCGCCGGTTTCGCTGCAGAAGAGCAGGTCCATGAGGCCGAGGGCCTGGCGGCTGTGGTAGCGGCAGGTGAAGATTGTTGCTGCCGTGGATGTGCTGCTCTGCTTGGTTCTGCTTGCCGTATGGCTCACCGTCTGCAGAGGATTCCACTGTGTCTCCTGAATACGAACTCTCCGGGTTCTTGTTGTTCTGTATAAAATTCGATGTTTTCTGTGTTGAAAGAATCAAAATCACTGGTTCAATGTCATCTTCTTCTGTAAAATTTTTCTCTGATCTGTTGATCTAAAGTTGCGAGCATAAGATAAATGGAGCGTCTTTGAGAATGAGATAAATCAGCAGCAATGAATACATGTCTTTTTCCTTCAAATTCAATCCAGCTGCATCCTGCTGGCTTTCTCAGATCCTTGGATTTCATCAGCTTTCTTACCTGCTCGACCCCATCCCACCGCCTGCCCGCTGCATATATGTTTGACATTACCACGTAATTCCCAATGTTCTGAGCCTCAATGTAGAATAGGCGGTCGGCGACCAGCTGCGCGATCTCTACTTCGCTGTGCGTTTTGCAAGCTCCCAGCAGAGTGCCCCAGACACTAGCATTTGGCTCGCAAGGCATGTTAATTACAAAATCGTATGCTTGCCTTACTGATCCACCACGAGCGAGAAGATCAACCATGCAAGAATAATGCTCCATTGTGGGTTTGATGCCATGAGTCTCTTGTATGGATTTGAAAAGCTTCTGACCTTCGTCTATCTTCCCAGCGTGACTGCAAGCGGAGAGAAGGGCTGTGAAGACAACATGATCGGGCTTTATGTCCAACTCCAGCATGCTTGAGAAGACTGCGAATGCTTCTTCTGCCATTCCATGCATTGCATAGCCACTGATCATGGCAGTTAATGTGACTAGATCCTTCTGGCTGCTTGTCTGGAAGAGTTTGTATGCATCGTTTATGCTGCCACATTTTGAGTATGTATCAAGTAGAGCTCCTTCCAGTAGAAGGTCATCGAAAGAAACCCGGATTTTGTAAGCATGGCACTGTCTCACTGGTTGGACTGAGGCCATGCGAGCACAGGCTGAGAGGATGCTCACAATGCTCACTGCATCAGGTCTCATGCCTTTGGCTTGCAATTCATTGAACAGATCAAAGGCTTGATCCATGCAATCATTTTGCGCATAAACTTGAACCATTAGATTCCAACTTGTGAGATCTCTCTGGCACATCTTGTTAAAGATTGTCTCTGCGTTGTCTAAACAACCATGTTTCAGATAGCCTGAGATCATAGCATTGCCTGTGACGACATTCTTTTCTGTCAAGCTCGTGAAGGTTCTTAATGCACTCTCAATGTTCCCACACTTAGCATATGCATCAAGAATTGCATTTCCAACAGATAATTTGCTTATGAAACCTGTTCGCAAGGAATATCCGTGTGCTTCTCTGATCTTTCCTATGCCGAGAAAAGCACAAGCTTGAAGAACACTTAGTATGGTCACTGAATCAGGTTGAATTCCTTCATGAAACATTTGGTCAGAGAGGTCAATGACCTTCCGCCATTGTTCATTGTTTGCATAAACTGTAAGCATAGCATTCCATGATACCAAGTCTCTGTTTGTCATCCCTATAAAAATTTGCAGCGCCTCTTCTGGTTCACCACATTTGCCATAGAAACTAATGAGAGCATTTCTTATCGATGTTTCTAGCCAAAGCCTAGGATGCTGAAGAATGTAATCATGGATCTTCTTCCCTTCAATGCGATCACCTGACTGAGCACAAACAGGAAGCACAGTGATGAAAGTGATGGAATCTGGCTTTATCCCAGTCAAAAGCAACTCATGAAACAATTCAAGTGCTCTGGACAAACACCCATTCGTGGCGCATCCAGCGATCATAGTGTTCCACGAAACAAGATCTTTTACATTCATCTTCTTGAAGACAGATTCAGCCATGTGCATGCCGCCAACCTTTGAGTAATGCGTCAACAGTGCATTGCAAACAGAAAAATATTTCTCCAATCCAAAACGCAAAACATATCCATGGATTTCCCTTCCGTAGCAACAGCTATTCTCCACAAATGAACAAATGGGAAGAACATTGGCTATAGTCGCATCGTTAGGCACAACGCTCATCAAGGCCATCTTCTTGAAAGTTTCACAGGCTTCAGCAAAGAAACCGTTCTCCGAGTACCCTGCAATCATGGAATTCCACGAGATTACATCCTTCCAAAGGAGAAGATCAAACACATTCTTTGCATCGCTTATGACACAGCCACATTTTGCATACATTGACAAAAGCGCATTGCCTGCTAGCGTCTCCGACTCTAATCCAGCTTTAATTGCAAAACCATGGATGCTTTTCCCGGCCTTCAAAGCCATCACTTTCGCACAAACAGGAAGACAAATGGCAATTGTTATCGCCGTCGGCTTCACATCTCCATCATCACATCTACGCATCAAATTGAACAGATTCATCACTTGCATATAAAGCTCAGCACGAGCATATCCAGACATCAAGACATTCCACGAGACAGAATCCCTGCATCCCATCTCCGAAAAAACCCGATGAGCATCATGTACAGAACCAAACCTGGCATACATATCCACCACCGCCTTTGCCACGGCTACAATCACCGCGTAGCCAGCTTTAACTGCGAATCCGTGGAAGGATCTCCCTGGCACTTCAAAGAGTAGCACAGCAGAAGACTTGACCACGGCCGCGAATGCAAAAGAGTCCGGTCTTAGTCCCACGCCATGCATCCGGCGAAACAGTGCGAGCGATTCCCAATGCTGGTTGCTCGAGGTGTAGCTCCGTATCAGTGCATTGTATGTTCTGTAATTCCGGTCAGGCATTTCGTCGAACAGTTGATGTGCATCGGGGGTTCCACGGAAGGGCTCCGGATCTCCAAGTAGAGCGGGTTTTGTGTGCATCGATTGAAGGATTCTTGTGCTGGAAACTGGGGATTTGGAGCTGAGAAATCCGAAGAGCACGAGACTGAGGCGGGTGAACGGCGGGATCATCAAAAAGGAGCTTAGGTATCTCGTCTAACTATAATCGATGGGAATTTTGCATATAGCACCTCTGTATTTATTAAATTTTGAAAACCACTCGTAATTTTTAATATATTAGTTTTTTAGCAATAAATTTACTGCAATTTTAGGGAAACAACTCCCCTTGTATTGTTGGTTAATATTATCTTTTTTATTTAGTTTTTAGTATTTAATTTAATGTGAAAATTATTAAATCTCTATATTTAAATTTAAATATAAAAATATATATTTTTTTATTTTACTTCTTGTTTAGGGTGCAAGAGTTTCAAGCACTCAAAAATTGTCTCTTCCTAAATTTCTTTGTCAGTGATAAAAAATAATATCAAGTGTTAAGGATTCTCAGAAATTGGAAAGAATAATTTTTTGTATTTAAATTTAAAAGATAGGATATAATGATTTTTTCCATTAAGTGAAACATTAAAAATCAAATAAATAAAGAATATTTATCATGCGATGAATGTTTGTAAATTACTAACATAACTAAGTAATTTTATACTAAAAGCAATGAGAAGTATTTTTTTATAAATTCAAAATAATATATATGATTTTTTTAACTAAAAACTTTTAATATTTAAGTTATTTTTTTATCAATTCCTCCAAAATTTTGTAATTAGTTCTTGATTCAATAATTTTTAAATTTCTTTTCATTTCCTAAAAAATTCCTTTTCAACCCTTTTTTCCATTGAAAGCACCAACTCGTTCATTATCTGCCCACCTCCTCTTTCACTCTTTTTTTTTTGTATATATTTATCAGTTAGATCAAACGATCGATTCGAGGATGGGTCCCGCTGAAGGACTCATAAAAAATTAAAAAGATTGTTGAGCTGAAAGTAAAAAATTTGGGGCTAAAAAAAATTCTCTAATATTCAACGATAATACCCTTTTTTGGCAATTCCAACAAACATTTGGCCTTTTTCGCAAAACATCCTTTTCGTTATTTCAATTTTTCATCGCTTGGAATCATTCCCCCAAAATTCAGATCACCCGACTCTGCAGTCCAAAAAATCCATGGCGGAGCCGCATCCTCTCCGGATCACACGATCTAGCCCAATCACCCCAAAACCAACGGCCGAGATCCGGCGTCCCACGTCACTCAAAAAGAATCCCATTATACAAGGCAAACCACCATCCCTGACCATTTAATAATTTCCTCTTCGGATCCTAACACCCAAGCCCTCGCTCGCTCTCTCTCTGCGCTTGGATTTCTCCGCTGGGCAGCGGCGATGGCGCAGCCGGCGGTCCAGGCTGCCCCGGTGGTAGGTCCGGCAGCGCCGAGGCAGGGCCCGCAGCAGCAGCAACAGGGGTTTGGGCAGACGGTGACCGGGATCATCAGGATGGCCGTGTTCTGGTACTTCGCCATGAAGTTCTTCGCCCCCAAGAAGCCCGCCGAGCCCTCCGTCTCCATCTCCAATCTATTTCAGAAGGGCGAGCCTCTGGTTTGTTTCTCTTTGCTTGATCTTGGTTCTCTGATCGGAAGAGATCTGGTTTTGTTTGGGATTTCTGATATTGAATTTGTTGATTCGTGGATATTGCATCTGTTTGTAAAGTTAGTGGAGATTGAATCACAGCTTGTATGCTTGATGACCAATAGGCGAGATGACAACTTAAAATAGTTTTAATGTTTGTTGAGATTTTATCTGTGTGCAAGGAGAAAAATGGTTCCATAAGCAACGTAAGAAAAGACAGCATTGAATTTTAGATACTACACAAATCCACAATCAGTAATTCCTTCTGGGTGGTGAAACTTCAAGGTTTACTTATTCGAGAATTGAATACTGTATTTGGCCATCAAATCAATGGTTGGAAGTAGGATTTCTGAGTATTCGTTGTAGTGGGTATAACCGAATCATTGGTTTTATGTTCGTCTGGATCCATTACTGACATGGTCTTGCGTGTCAGAGTTATGGTACTGGTTTCTAAATCATTACTTCTTATCCCTTTTGTTTGTCAGGATATTTGGCTATATCTTTCTGAGAAGGAGAGGTTCAACGACTTTGGTAATGAGGATGCCCTGGTTTGGCATGAGACAAATGTTCCATATGCAGATTGGGGACCTGCTGGAACTAGGTCTCATTCTTTGAAATACTTCCCATCAGAGGTACTTGGAAAACTGTATATTAGAATTGCTTAATTCTTTTTTCTAGCATATATAATTGAAAGTTTGTCCTATCGGTTTTTTTTTTATTGAGGATACTTCCCAGAACTATTATTAACTTTGTGTGACTTCTAGGCTGTAAAGCACAATGGGACTGTCCATGCTCACATTTTCTTTGCTCGCTCTGGGTACCCTCCAGATCCTAATGATCCCGAGTATCAGCCATTATCTGCTTTTGGGAGAACACATCGTAAGATAATTAATAGTTTTTTTTTGTGACATTAGTTTTTCTTAAAATACTTTGTCGTGGTCTGTGAAGTTCCTGGTTTCACTCTGTTACTTTTTCAGCCATTGTAACATACCTACCCAAGTCTAGGGAAGATAGGAGGAAGAGCTTGCTGGGAAACACGAAGGATGCTGGGGAGGAAAAATCATTGAAAGAGGTAATATTTAGCTTCTAGTTCAGACCATTAGCACAACATAATCAAAATTTATGTGAAGCCTTTCTTTTTTGTTGAGAATGACAATTTTTTTTCCTTCTGTACTTCTTATTACTTTCTGTTTTTTAGTCCATTCTAACAAAAAGGTTTATTTACCTGAACTACTTCATTTCCACTTTTCTATTGTGTTTTTAGTCAATAATATGTTTCTTCTCAAAACTCATGTAGGCAAAAGATGATAATCTTGAGCCTAAGGAAGGGGGGCCAGTTGAATGGGTTCCTTATTGGAAACCAAACATTACAATTAATTTTGTTGAGGATTTCACGAGGTATATCTTCTTATTGAATTTTTCTACTCTTCATATCAAATCTTTTAGAGATAATTTCTATCATTTTTTGTCACTATATTATTTATTTATTTTCTGCCTTCAAAACATTGTGAACCTCCTGCATAAACACCTTTAGTAAGGTTACTTGAGTACATTTTCTTATCTAGTTGACATGTGCCATATGGTGCATGTTGCAATAACATGGCATTGCTCTCCTGATTGTTGGAAACTAATTTCCTCTAAAGTCTGTAACTTCTATTTTTAAGGCTAAGAATATGGTCAAGGCAATGCACTGCTCTGACTAGTCAACCCCAGTGCCAGAGTGGCAATTGCCCATCAATTTTTAGGTTTATAATAATATTCTGATATTGGCTTTCACCTTTTCTATGCTTGTTACTGTTTCAAGTAACGTGAGTTGATCATTTTTCAGTGTGTTTATAAATGGCCTTGTAATCTGAACAATGCTTTTCTCTTATATGTGATTATTTGAAGTCAAGATTTATGATGCATGAAATTATTTTGTCTTAACAATTTTGCTAGGTTTTTTGTTGCCATTTCCTATTTGTACAACCTTCTAACCTCACATCTTTTCCATATGTTGCAGATACCCTCACAATGCAATTCCCCCGAATGTTGTTGGTCGTATCCATGTGACTTGGGTTTTGTTTGAGAAGTTTTATTTTATTTTTCATATCTCCGGGTTTTTGTTTCCACTAATAGCAGGAACATTGGTCCAAAATAACAACTCATCAATTAATAATCCATACCTGTTTGAAGATTAACTGGAAAATAATTGTTACCATAAGCATAAAAGTTTTCTTTTCCTTGTTATTGTGTCCAATCAATTTTTTTCATTAATGGCATAAATATCATGGCCAGGAAACATAACCCTCTTTACCAATGACTATGTCACCAAACCTTGTCTCTTCTATGTCTCCTAAAGCATCTTCACATGTATGGCTGTCCCAGTGCATGAAATCCTACTCGCTACATATTTTTTGTTCCTTGTAATGAATCTAAAGTAGGCTGCAATTGTATTGAATCAACTTAAAACCAACCTGCTGCCAAATTGAAAATGACCCATTTTATCATCTCTATTTCAATTTATATTGGCTTTGGATCAAAATCTTTGATCTGTAGTATTGATGGATTGGATTTCTTGTTTTGTGCTATTGTTTTCCTTAACGAATTGAAATGCAGACTTGAATGTGGAGCCAAAATCAGGGAATTACTTCCCTACAATCTACTTCAATGAGTTCTGGCTATTGAGAGATAAATTAATACCAATTAACGACTCTGTCACAGAATTGCCCCTTAATTTAGAGCTCAGTCCTATCAGTATGACTAAGTGGCAGTTGTTCTTACAGATTGAGCAGTCATTCCAGGTTCACCGCAGTTATGGAAGTATGCTTGAAGGCGAGGCTGATGAACTTAAGGTATGAAGCATTTGAGGTAGAACTTACACTGCATTAAATGTATATTACATCAAATGCTTTAAGATTAACTTCCACTAAGTAGGAAAATGTTGATATAGTTCTGAGAATGATGGAATGGCATGTGATTTTGTCTTAAAATATCTTATAGTGCAGATTGAAGAGATGATATATTGAACTAGAATTAAATATTTGAGGACCATTATCTGATATAGTTTTTTCTTTTCCATTCACAGAGGGTATTTTTGGAAGGAAACCCATATCTCCTCGTGATAACAATGGTTGTATCTCTGTTGCATTCGGTCTTTGATTTCTTGGCATTTAAGAATGGTATGTGTTAGATTTAGTTGGTGTTAGTCTAGAATCTTAAGCTAGTTGTATTTGCATTGCTGTTAGGTATTTCTTTCTAAAATTTTCTCATTGGTGCTGTTGACTTTGTCTTTTGTAGATATCCAGTTTTGGAACAAAAACAAGTCTATGGAAGGATTATCTGCAAAATCAGTTGTTGTCAGCTTTATTTCTCAGTTGATTGTTTTTCTTTACCTCCTTGATAATGATACTTCGTGGATGATTCTCGCTAGTTCTGGTGTTGGTTGCTGTATTGAATTTTGGAAAATTGGCAAAGCCATGCACATTGAGGTAGTATATGCTGTTTTCCATTTTAAAATCTAAAGAAAGTTTCTGTTTTTCATTTTATTTCCATACACCAGATTGATAGAAGTGGAAGGATTCCCATGTTGAAATTCCGCAACCGTGACTCATATGCCAAGAATAAGACCAAGGAGTATGATGATCTTGCTATGAAGTACCTATCCTATGTTCTTTTCTTTTTGGTGGCCTGCTCTTCCATTTATTCTCTCATGTATGAGAAACACAAAAGCTGGTATTCATGGATACTGTCTTCTTTAACGAGCTGTGTCTACATGTTTGGTAAGTTATATATCTCCTTTGTCTCATAACCAGTCAGAGCATGAAGAAATGCACATTTGAGTTATCCATATTTACTATTTCATTCATGCGCATAAACAATTAATAGTAGAGTAAGCAGTGCAATTTAAAGAATGTAACTATTTCTTTGTTTCTTGTAGAATGGTGAGTATGAACCACTGGTTTTTTTCTTTAACCATGGTTTAGTTGTGTTTTGGAAAATTCTAGACCAAATCCCATATATGCACAGTTGAACAAAAAGAAGTAACAATCATTTTTTGTTTTTGAAAGTTCCAACATGAACTTTTACTTTCCCTATCCCATTTATGTTTTTTCCGTACCCTGCTTGTTTAAACCATAAACTTGATTGGTTAGAAGAGCTGGATTTGACATGTGCTATATTTAGCTTAACATTCACAATTTTAACTGGACTATCATGTGGTTCATACTTTCGACTCATGCAAATCTTTCATGTCTCATTCTCAAAATCCGAATGTGAGGAGTGTTTGATTTAGTAAGTTATTTACCATAGTTATGGGTTTCAGGAGGCATCTCATGTTGACTATCAGAAATGTTAATATGTTTTTGGTTCATAATTGAAATTGATCGTTTTCTTCTTCGTTTCAGATATACCACCTGCGAGAACTAATCGTATCTTTTGCTAATTTGATATGCAGGCTTTATTATGATGTGCCCGCAGTTGTTTATAAACTATAAGCTTAAGTCAGTGGCCCATCTACCCTGGAGGCAAATGACCTACAAATTTCTCAATACCATCATAGATGACCTCTTTGCTTTTGTCATCAAAATGCCAATGTTGCATCGCCTATCTGTCTTCCGTGATGGTGAGTTATTTATTTCCTGCTGTCCTTTGGCCGCTCCTATATCTTTTTCCCATTTTCTTTTGGGTTCATGTGCCATTGTTTTCTGGACTTGCAGATGTTATCTTCCTAATATATCTATACCAAAGATGGGTATATCCAGTAGACAAAAAGCGAGTGAATGAGTTCGGTTTTGGCGGCGAAGATGAAGATAAAAGCTCAGTCGCAGAAAATAGCAATACAAATCAGGATAATGTTTCGACCTCTGAAGGCAACAAGAAGACGAACTGAGTTGGTCCATCTGGAAATCAAGCTGATTAGTTACTGTGTGCACTGTTATTTGAAACTTTCAGGCTGGCCATTCCTGCCATGGAGCATAATTTTATGGCTGAGCAGGATGAACTGGTAGCTCGACATCCCTCTAACCGTATTTTCTGATAGCTTTTATTACTACCAGTGCTTAGATTGGTTTGTAATATTAGTTTATGTTACATGCTACAACAATAATTTATGCAAGCTTTCGTGAATTGGATTACTTTGATTACTTTGAATGCGAGGATTGTTTGTACCTCTGTTTATTTCTGAGTTAGATTACCATTTAATCAAATTAAATAGACGTCTGGATTTTGCGATGTCCGCCATGTGGTTATGCTTTTGTTTAACTATTGTCAATACATTTTGGATCAACAAGATTTAGTTAACAATTTTGCGTTGATGATTATTACCCAGGGCTTTGGTGACGAGGCTCACCATGTGTGTGGGGCCCTCAGGATTGTAGTCCAGTCGAGCCTTACTTTACCGTACACTCCTCTTGTGCTCGTCCTGGCTCCTGTGGCCAGTGGGAAAAGGACACAATATTGCATTGCAAAATATTGAAAAAAGGGATTTTTGCGCATGACCCCCTGCGTATCACGATGAACTACTCTTAAAAAAAAAGAGATTTGCTTGTGTGCACCTGAAAGGTAAAGAAGATTCTTCATCAATGCCCGTGTAAATTCTTAAAAATCTATATTTTCTCACTTTGAAATTCAATAAAAGACCAAAATGATTATTATGTCATATTCTGTTAAAATTATTGTCCCATTAATATATTCTCGTGAAAGGTATATATATGTTTTTGAGGAAGTGAAAATCATATGTATTGTCTGGATGTATTTTACATTTGAAAATATGCAAATATAGGGGACTAAATTGAGTAATGGAATAAAAGAGTATATATTTGCAATAATTTAGAGAGTAAGGTTTTAAGTATCGGTTTCGGTTTTGGTATTCAGCGAAATCGATAGGTTTCGGCTGTTTCGGTTTCAGTTTCGGCTGTTTCGATTTCGGCCGAAAGTTTTTTTTTACTTATTGATTGTGTGTTGATAAGAGTTTGAGTATATTTTGACTGTATTTTGATTTTAAATTAAAAATACGATAAAATTTTGAAAATTTTTTATAAAAATTAAAAATTATGAAAGAATTTCTAATTAATTTTACCACAATATTATATATTATTTTAATTAATTAAAATTAATTTTGATAGTTAACCACTATTTTTATATATTACTATACAAAAAAATATATGAGAAATAATATGAATGTGATTAAAAAATTAAAAATTAACATAAGTAAATTTAACTTATTATTAAAATATAATTGACACATACATAATTTATTAATTATAATGTAATACAACTAATCATCATCATCGTCAATTGAGTTTGAAATATCTGGATGTGGAATTATGAATTCAGTATCTGAACGATCCAGATGAACATTTATAGACATACGAGCCAAAACAACTAACTCTGTGTAATCTCGTGACAGCGATTCACATGAGGGTAAAACCCACACAAATTTTTTTTTGCTTTACTTTCGGTGAAACGATCATGTACGCATGCACGTGAACAAAAAAATTGACGTATTTCGATCAAAATTATTTTCATTTCAGTATTAACCAAAATTTTTTTTTGTTAATTATAATTTTCCTAAAATTAATTTTTTTTAAAATTATTTTTCATCTTTAAATAAAAAAATAATAATATGTTTAAAAAAATTTTAAAATAATGAATAGTTACGGAAATAATATCATATACGTGAACAATATTTGATAGAGACCGGCAATAGTGTTGGAACTAAACTCGCAACAGCGCTAGCCTCAGTGCAAGGTTGGCCCCAGTTTGCGGGAGTAGGGGGCAAGTCGGCAAGTGCGTGAGGTGGGTGAGGGAGTGGCGGTAGGCTGGCGAGCCCACAGGGCCAGTCCGACGAGCTCAGCGCGCGAGCTCCCCGCTCAAGCTCGTCCTGCGTGCATTGAGCTTGTCGCAGACGCACCGCGCTCGCTGTGCTTGCTTTGCCCGCTCTACCCCCGCTCTACTCGCCACCTCTTCGTTGAAACCCTAAATCGAAACTAAAAATGCGATTTCGTTTTAGAACTAGTTGAAATCAAACCGTTTCGGTCGAAACGGCTCAATTTTGACCGAAACTTGAAATCCTACCGGAGACGCATTGTAAATGCAAACGTTATTGTTTTAGGAGCTCTATATAATTTAGTAATTTACATAGGGGTATTCGAGCAAATGTGAGTTATTCGGGGAATATGTATACGTGTTTTGTTATTTTACCTGGGTATAAGCGCAAGTATTCAAAACAAACTCACAAGCAAATTCTTCCAAGGCTGGGGAATCGCCACCGTCGACCTCTGGACTGGTCACATCAATCACACATTCAGGCGCATTTCACTTTCCGAGTCGCCTCGTGATTGTCGCCTCACTCGTAATCCTTAGGTCGACGGTCACGATTGCCAGAAACGTGCAATTATACAGGACAACTTTGTGTGCTAAAAAAATGAGAAAGCAGTCACGCACCGCAAAAAGACCCACACCCGAAGCCGCTCCCTCGCAATAGACCCGCCAGTTTGGCCGTTCAAAACGCCACGCGGTCCGAGCTTTAGAACAAAATAACACTGAATAGCCTAGGCGCACAGAAAACCCGTCCAATGGATAGGGTGCACGCATTTCACTACGAAGCGGATTGGAGTTTGATTTGGAGTCCGAAGCCGGTCTCCATCTCAGAGGATACGAAGGCGCGCCGGTATTTTCGCACTCTCAGTCTCGTCTTCCTCGCTTCGGAGCTTTTCCTCTCGCTCCATTCCGCTCTTCGCTTCACGCCGGAAAATTCTCGATCGCGGCCTCGAGCAATCTCCCGATTGGCGTCCCCTGCGATCTTCCCATCTCTCGGCGGTGAGACCGCTACTCCCGCTTCTCGGCTTCTCGAATGATACCGCGCAGCTGTTTTTCCCATGTTTTTCTCCTTTTTTGTGGATTTTTTTTTCTTTTTGCCTCTTGGCCTCCTTTAGTCGCTGAAAGGTAGATGTTTCTGATTCCTGGATTTTTTTTGCTGTTTTGAGGAAATGGGGAGGCGATCGATGGTTTGGGTTGTTAGTTTTTAACATTTTTATTGTGGGTTTTGCCCCATTTTGTTTTGGTGATTGATGGGTGAACTTCTTTCCTTTGATTGCTAGAAATTGGGTTTAGGGTTGGGGTTCATTGACTTGTGAAAGGGGGGAATCGGATTCTGTTATTTTTCTTGTTTATGTTTTGTCTAAATTTGCCCGTGAATTTATTGTGGCGTGTTAAAATTAATAAATGTTCATTCACGGTTGTGAAAAAAATATATGTGCTATTAATGCTCGTTAAATGTGTATGTTCTGCGCTCCATTTTCTGAGCAAATGGGAAGGATAGGTCTATGATATGAGAGGGATTGTTGGCTATGCATTTTTGTATTCCTATGCGCTTATTGGCCTACCGCAGCATGGTTGATATCTTTATAAATCAATGGTGACCGATTATGTTTGTAGATGTTGATATGCATTTGTATGTTTTTGTTTTATTTTGAGGTTTTTGATCTAATTTCTTCTGTGGTAATGGATTTTGGTGAGTGATGTTTGTTGAGTAATTCTTTTATATGGTTGGGATTGAGTGGTGTGGTTTGGAAGTTGGTAAACAAAATTACTCGTAAGCCAATGATCAGGGAGTAGATTATTCTTTTGGTGTTCAGATCCTTGCATTTCCTCTAAATTTGATATACTTTTTAAAATGGTGGGTGAAAGGTTATCTTAGTTTCTATTTTCTACTGAATATGTCTTGGAGGTTCTTCCAAAATTTTCAACTATTGGCCTTTCCTAGTTTAGCTCCAATTAGAGGCCACCTCCCTCATAGAGTACTAAATTTTCGTTTGATATTGTAAATGTCCTATAATTTCTAGAGAAGTATGGGAGAGGTTATCATTACTCAAAATTGTCATGCTGCTGAACTATGCCTGATTTTGTTCCATGAATTTGCATTTATTAGGTGCTGACTTCTAGAGATAGGAAATGACTAAGGTGTTGATGTCTTGTTGATTGATGTTGTTTGATGTTTAACATCATAATTGTAGCATATAGTTATGTGTTTGAAAAATAGAATTATTTTTTCTCTTCGCAGGAGTATCTGGTGCTTGATAGATTTTTTCAAAGTTTTTGTTGTGGCTTGTACTAATGTTTCTTGAGATGCTTGTAGGCTGCAGATAATTAGGATGTTGCCATGCTCTTTAATTGCTCCATTTTCTCGTAGCAACACTTTCAAATATGATGAATTTTTCATGGAGGTTTAAGTTATGCTATCTTAGTTGCTTGATTCTTGAGTCATATTTAAAGATTCTTACATAGGAAAGAGAAAAATGTGCATCTCCAAAATCATTTCATTTCATGCTATCCCCATAGCAAAAGATGGGAAATGGCCATTATGGGTTCGATTTTGATGGTCCGAGATATCGGAGATTTTGGAAACGATCTCGAATCACAAATCAGAATTTATTTTGATTTGAAGTATACTATCTAGTATTATGGGAACATTGACTTCTAATAGACGCAAATCCTTATTGTTAATTACTCGACAATCGTCAGCAATCTCCTAAAACGACAAACTTAGTTAATAAAATAAAGACAAAAAAAAAGCATTTGATTGATATTAAGAAATGGTACATGACTTAATGAGGATATATCCTCATTTTACAACGAAATTCAATATAGAATTGTAAAAAACATAAAAAGAATAAAGAAAAAGAGAGGAGAGAAATTTTGATGTGTGCTGCTGTTCTATTTTCACTGTGCTAGACCACGTGACATTTAACTCGAATCGTAGAAGGGAATAAAAGAAGTTTGAAGTATTTCCAATGGTTTTAAGTATTGATAATAACTTCGTGATTTAAAGTATTTTCGTTAGTTAATAAGACATCAGTGATAATTTTTTTGAGTTTGTTGAAGTGTTTTCATGACCGATAAGATATAGGTGTTAACTTTGTTTGGATAGGAGTGTTTCCGTAGTTAACAGGGCGTAAGCGATAATTTCTTAGGTTTTAAAGTGTTTTCATAGTCAACAATACGTAAACGATAATTTCTTGATTTTGAAGTATATTCATAGCTAATGAAGCATAAATGATATTTTTTTTAGTTTTGGGGTATTTTTATGCCCAATAAGCCGTAGGTAATAACTTTTTAGATTTGGATAGCGTTACTAATGACTTATGAGGTTGTTTATAGTTTTGAAAATTATATTATTAATTGTTTTTGGGGTCGACTAATTTGAAAGATGCGTTGTCAACTGTTTTTGGGGTTGATTACTTTGAATTGTTTGTAGGGTTGACTAGCTTGTAGGGGTGCGTTGTCAATTACTTCTGGGATTAACTAACTTAAAGTGTAATCAACGACTTTAAGTGTATTGTTGGTTGACTTCATTGACTTGGTAGCGTCATCAACGGCTTAGAGAGTCGAGTATAGTTTTGAAGTGTGGTTAATAGTTTTGAGTATGTTGAGGGATTAAATTCATTGATTTGGTAACGTCATCAATGACTTATGGAGTAAAGTATTGTTTTGAAGATGTGTCGTTGATGTCTTCTGGAGTTGATTTGTTTCGAAGTATGACTAACAACTTTGAGCGTGTTGATAATTATTTTTTTTTGTTTTGATAGTATCACTAACGGTTTATGGAGTTGGATATAATTTTGAAATGTTATTAAAAGCATTTGTGGCACATCTAGTGAGACTTAGATCTTATTTAGTTCTATTCGAATTAATTCTGGTTTAGGTCAGGATAGTAACATTATCCTTTATTCATAACCTTGGAGTATTGCTAAAGGTTCAATACGCTCAATGAAATTCGATTTGACCCTAATTAGTTTTGCCAGGACTAATATAATTCTGATTTGAGTTTGATTTCATTTAGCTTGAGTTGATTCTGACCTTGTGTTAGACCTCTATCAAACCAAGTTTGCTAAACTTTAATTCAAGTTCAAATCAATTTAGTGTGACTTGATTTCAGTTTAGGCTCAGTCTATTATGGTTTTGTTTTGACTTTAAGTTTGTTCTTTTACTTTGGATATGATTTGATCCAGTCATGGTTTAATTTGAACTTAATTCGATTTAGATTTAACTTGATTTTAAATTTGATTTTATTTTTGGAATCTAGCTTGGTTCGGGTTTTTGATTCATTTGTTTAATCAATTTAAGTATATTTGAGTCAACTTGATTTTTATTCATTTGTTTTGGGTGAATTCAATATTATATGATTGAGTAATTTTATGATTTGTGAGTCTTTGGTTATTTATGATGATTTTATGCGGACCCATGATTTGACTTCAAATGTGTAAAATCAAATGTTAGTTTGAATGTAAGTCCGAAGTTTGGTTAAGATGTCAGTCCGAAGGTTGACTGATGTGAATCCGAAAGTTGGCTTGGATATAATGAGGATTCATCGTCTTTATTTTCATGTTCAAGAGGTTACGGGTGGTCGCAGTGGGGTTATGAGATTCGTTGTCTTCATCGCCATTTTCGAAGGATCGCAGGTGATCATAGCGGGATTTACGGAGTCTATCATTTTTACCGTTGTCTTCACTGCCGTCTTCGAGAGGTCGTGAATGGCCGCGGCATTGATAAAATTTGTCAAAACGTTAAGGATTGCGGATGGCCGTAACGATGGTGACGCAAAATTTGAAACAAGACGCTACTATTTATTTATTTTTTTCTCAGACAACTTCCTTTTCATATTTTTTTCTTCACTCCCATACCTCCCTCCTCCTTACATGGCTACCACCCCCAAACCCACCCCCACCCCCTCCTCCTTTTTTTTTTTTGTAGCAACCCTTTTTTTTATTTTTTTCCTTTTATTTCCCTTTCTTTCCCACAATCGTGCTTGCCTCCTCTCTTTTGTATCTTAGTGATCCCACAACCGAGCCGGGATTGGCTCGGTTGTCTTCTCTAGCCAAATCTAGCCAGAGACTGCTGGAGACGGCCGGATTTGGCTGGCTGCGGCCATAGCAGGGCGGGAGGCACCCTGCCGCACCCTCTTTCGGCCAAGAGGTGGCCGGATCCGACCGGTTTTCTCTATGGTAGGGCGGGAAGGAGGCCGCACTGCGCCCTCTTTTGGCTGTATCCGGCTGATTGATGTTGCGGTGGGGTGAGGAGGTCGGTGTTTGGGTCAGCGAGAGAGCCATGGCAAGGGGGTGCTCTCGCATTCACGGTTGAATCCAGCCATTGGCAAGCAAGTGGAATGCGGCTATGGCCTTAGAGTCTTGCATAGCCAGAGGCAGTAGGGCGGTTGAGAACGGGCAGTGGCCCAAGTTTCACATTGTCGACTTGTGTGGACGGATTAGGAGGCCAGTCCTTGGAGATGGTGGTGGTGAAGCACGGGAGCATGGGCAAACGACAACCAATCAGCAGAGGAGATACTCGGAAGACTTACAAAAACAGAGAAACCAAGAACAACAAAAGAGGGAGGAGATTGTGAAGCTAAGTACACTAACCTCTTCGTGTTTGACTTCAACTTGTTAGGATCCTTGTCTTAATTCCCTCTTGACCTTCTTTGTTGATCTTTGTTTCTCTCTCGTTCTTCTCCCTCTCCGTTGTTGTTTTTTTTCTTGTCTTCTGTTTGCAAGTTCTTAGCCTTCTTTATAGGCTTTGAAAGAAATCAACAACCAAATTTTTTATTAGCTCCAGTTTTTGTAATTAGCCTTCTTTATTAGCCTTCTTTATTTTTGTAATTAGTGATGAAATTGTATTCCCAAAATGTCTTTTCTCTTTATTGGAATATAATCTTTAGGATTGAGATTTGTTACTTGATGAAGAGATTTTAATTTTAGGAGAGTTATTTGCAAATTTCATAGGTTTCAAAGACTTTTTTGGTAAAAAGGACATATTTGTAAAAATTTTGAAACTTTGAGAGTCCTTTGAATAAAATTTGGATTTATTTGTAAATAAAATTTTTAAGGGGTTTATTTGTAAATTTCTCAGAAAATTGGATCAAAACGTAATGCTACAAATTGGATCAAAAATGATATATTTGTAAAAATTTTAAAATTTTCAGCGTCCCTTTCGAATAAAATTTGGATTTATTTGCAAATAAAGATTTTTGAGTAGCTTATCTGTAAATTTCAGAAATTTAGAGGATTTATTTGTAAAAATTAAAAATTTCAAGGGTTTATTTATGGATATAAAATTTTGAGAGGTTTGTTTGCAAACTTTGAATTCTGCAGGAATCAATTTGAAATTTTAAAATTTTTAAGAACTTTTTGGCAAATTTTTTTAAGGAATTTATTCGTGAGAAAATCTCGGTCAGAGATTCATTTATAAAGATTTTACAATTTTCATTTTTGCCTATATATTTGATAAATCTCGGTTTCAATTTTGGTCCAATTATCTGACCCAATCAGTTCTCTTTAATTTAAACTTAAATTTTTCAACAATTCAAATCTAAATTAAACTTAATTTTTGATTGAATTTAATTGCGATTTCAATCTAATTGAGGCTTACGTTTCGATTATAATCAAATGACATTTAATTCTACATATTGATTAAATTTTGACTGAATTTGATATTTGGTTAACATTGATTTACGCAACCATCATTTCAGCTTATGCATATTGAATGGAAATGTACTTTTTGAAAGAGTATTTTTTTTCCTTGCCCAGTGGATTGCACATCTAGAAACAACAAAACCAAAGTCACTTGAGTTGAGGATGGGGTTTGGCAGTCAACTAAGGAATAGGTTCAAAGTGCTATGTTAGATGGTGATGTGATTTTTAAAGTCTTGACACTTTAATTTGATCGCTCATGCATATCCACTTCACTTTTAGCATCGGTATAACTGGAAAATATGGGCTTGTTATGAATGGTTTCTGTTACTAAAAATTGCATTGTGATGGGTATGCTGATTAAGAAAGCTGTCAGGATCAAATTCAGAAGAAACTACCTGATTTCTTAAGAGTTGTATTTTTGTTAAGTGTTGCAGTAGATATTTCTTTGAAAATTCTTCGATGATCTGCTTGATTCTAGGCATAGCTCAAACCTCAAGAGTTTTTTATGTATGTATGTATGTATGTCTTCATTTTGCACCTCTGTGCTAGTGTTGAGATTCTTGTGACTTGTGGTCTTTTCCATGGATCAATTAGAGGTTTAATCAGATCATACTTATGGATAGCAAGTTTCTTGGCTGAGAATTTTGAAGCATAATATAGCTTTGAAATGAGTAATACTTTGTTGTTTGTGAAACTACATTTGCGTATTGTAATTAAGCTATAGATCTGTTAGTGGTTTTGCTCGTGTGTTATTGCATCAATGCTATTAGTGCCACAAATTATGATTTGTGAATGATGCCTGATAGTAGGTTGCTTGGAGATCTTACATTTCCCAAATGCAGGTGATTTTTGCTGAGTTATACATAAGAAATGAGTTCAGGAAAGGCTGGAGGTAAGGCCTCCTATGCTGCTGGTGTTAGTTCAACACAGAAAGGTAAGATCCCTGAAGGATTTGATTCTGGGAAAGTTGACCAGCTTGGCCGTGGCATGGGAGATATCAGTATAGGTCATGCCCAGGATGGGGAATGGGAAGTGATTGGGAAGAAGACAAAGAATCGAGGTGGTCCCAATGCTGCAAAACAATGGAGCCCTTTTAACTCTGGTCCTAGAACTTGGGGTCCGTCAGAGGGTATACCTAGGCAAGGATTGAATTTTAATGGTGGAGGTGGCAGAACTCCTGGAAACAATTGGGCCCAAGGAGTTGATTCGCGAAAGCCAGTTGGCAGAGATAATCCTAAGCAGCAGCAGCAGCCACAGAAGAGTTGGGAGGCAGCCTACATGGCACCAACAGCAGCACCTGCAATACCTCCTCCTCTACAGAATGGCTGGCAATGGGCTGCAAGAAGTGGTCCTTCTTATTCTCAACCCAAGGCAGAACAGGAGACTAAACCCAATGTGCTTCCTCAGGAAGCATCTGCTGGTGGATATGATTCTGATCCTGATGCTGCAACCCACCAACCTGATAATGTTTCAGATGATGATGACTTTGCAGACACAGATGATGATTATAGTGATGGCTATGATTCTGATGCAAGTCAGAAGAGCCATGAGACTCGCAAGAAGAGCAAATGGTTCAAGGCATTTTTCGAGGACTTGGAGAAGCTGACAGTTGAAGAAATTGGTGAACAAACAAGGCAGTGGCACTGCCCAGCATGCCAAAATGGTCCTGGTGCCATTGACTGGTACAAAGGTCTGCAACCTATAATGACACATGCTAAGACTAAAGGATCAACTCGGGTTAAGCTTCACCGAGAACTTGCTATACTTTTGGAGGAGGACCTCCGCAGGAGGGGTACGTCAGTCATACCAGCTGGTGAAGCGTATGGTAAATGGAAGGGTTTACGTGAGACAACAAACGATCATGAGATAGTCTGGCCTCCAATTGTTGTTATTAGGAACACCTTACTTGAGCAAGATGAGAACAACAAGGTAACATGCCACATTTCCAGCTTCTTTGCATGTTTTCCTCACAGAAATCCCTTTTTTTCTCTTCAAGTTGCCACGGATCTTTTATTAAAACAACATGCTTATCTGTTTTGGATCATTCTTCCCCTGGAAGAATATTTATACATTTATCATTTTTTTCCCAATATTTATGTGCAAACAAACAGTAGTATTTTCCTCTCCAATGTAGTCTTTATTCCAGCCTGTTTTATGACTGCTAATAAAGGTGTGAAACGCAGATAGGAAACTATTGGGTAGAATTTGGACTGGAATCTTGTTTGCATCAAGGAGTTCATAAAATGGAACTTAATGAACAAAATATGGGCATAGGTTTGACATTGAACAACTTTCTTAGACCACATGGTCATTTTTGTATCAGTTAGCTTGAAGCTGCATTACTGCATGAGATTCCATAAATTTGTTCATCCTTGATCACCTGTTTGTGAAGCAAATGATTCATTTAGTATTCATTTGCACTGTCCTATGATAAACTATGTTATTTGGTTTTTTTAGTATTTTTTTGTTGTGTATTAACTATAGGTATCCAAGACTTCAAGTTAATTAAGATCTTTGTTTGCATCCATCAGCTCTCTTGATCTGTACGGTTTCTTGGTTCTTTCTTGTTTATTTATTGGTTACTTCTCATGCTGTGTTATGGCAAATTTCTTGCATTGCATTCACAATGCAGTCAACATCCAGAAGGAAAGCATGCAGTGGTTTAGATTAGTCCTCTTACGAGGATGTAGATATCACATTGGTGTCGTAACTTAAATTTATCGGCAGTATTTGGGCTTTTTTGCTTGCTCATACATCTTTCTTATTGCAGACACAAATGATAATTGGTTGCTATTTTAACTTTCATTCCTTCAACTTTTATGCCTTGGTTTTCATTCTGTTTTGTATTTGAGAAATGTGCAGTGGATGGGCATGGGAAATCAGGAACTTATAGACTATTTTAGTTCCTACAATGCAGTAAAAGCACGCCACTCATATGGTCCAAATGGACATCGAGGGATGAGCGTTTTGATTTTTGAGGCTACTGCAATGGGCTATATGGAGGCCGAACGTCTGCACAAGCATTTTGCTGAGCAAGGAACAGATAGAGATGCTTGGGAACGCCGACCAGTGCTATTCTACCCAGGTGGTAAGCGCCAGTTATATGGTTACTTGGCTCGCAAAGAAGATATGGATGTCTTCAACCAGCATTGTCAAGGTAGAATTTTATTGAATAAAATTTTTTTCTATTCGGTTGAACAAACACATAACAAGATAATCATATCAATTGTACAATCCTAAAATTGAGTATATTTAATGCATGAAGTAATGTTATCATATTTTCATGCAGAACTTGCATATTTGAGTGTAAATTTCACACAGATGATATGCTTAATGTCTTAAGATGATGAGATGTCATTCTAAATTTATATGATGCAACTAGCTTGACTCTGACATGATGTCAGATGTCCTGTTATTGCCTCGGACAAAAATTTCATTTTTTTCTGAGACAGCTATAAATTTATTATGTTTTAGACATTTCTAGTGGAATCATACTTGCTGTTGTTACTTGTCTGGAACTCTTTTAGGGAAATCGTGCCTGAAGTATGAGATGAAATCCCATCAGGAGATGGTGGTGGGCCCAATGAGGCAAATGAATGAAGACAACCAGCAATTAGTCTGGCTTAAGAATAAGGTTGTCAAACAACAGGAGCGTTCCAAGGCTCTTGAAGAATCATTTGGTGTGGTGAGTCAGAAACTTCGTGAGACTATGGAAGAAAACAGGATTGTTAGGCTGAGGACCAAGATACAACATGAAGAAAACAAGGAAGAGGCAAGTTACTAGTCCAGTTTATGTTGTGAAGAAATTAGGTTGCTCCCTTCCTAGCTAGGACAATCTAGATTTCCTTTGATCATCATACTTTTATATTCCATTCTTATTTACATGATGTTTTGTTTTGTGGCAGTCCTGTTCTTTCTAGCTGAGTAATTGTGTTATCAAATTCACTTTTTTTCACCCTTTTATCCTTGCAATCTATCAATTCCATGTAGATGGACTTTCAAGAGAATTTCTTCAAAGAGCAAATGGCAAAAATTCACAAGATGACAGAGGAGAAAGAGAAAGTATATGAACAGCTGTTGCAAGCAGAACGTGCCAAAGCCAAGCAAGCTGACATAGAGTCTGGAACCAACGAAGAGCGGCGACGCAGGTAATAACATCAGCAACTACTTCGATTAAAATAAATGTTGAAGTTAGCTTGGTGCCAGAATATTGTTAACCCTGCAGCAGATCCCAGTACAAATTTGATAAAACTTGTGTTCGTTCTACAGAAAGGAAGAGATTGCAAAGTTCATAGATAGCCAGGCAAGAGGGGTTGAAGAGTTTGTGGGTGCCAGGGACAAGCTCATTTGTGCACATGAAGAAAAGAAGGTTGAGCTGAGGAAAAAGCAACTGGCAGCGGAAGTGGAACTGGAGAAAGAGTTTGATGCTGCTCTGACTGATCTGATGCAGAAGTATGCCCCAGGCAAGTTTGAGGCTTCCAGTTGCTCTTGAAAAACAAGCATGCTGGGAAAAAAAAAAAAAACAGTAGGAATGCAGTTTCACCTATTCTGATTTTACTGACTTCCGCGAATCAGAAAGAGTCATACAGATACTATAAATAAATGGACTATAGATATTGAAGTTTACAGACATTGGTGTTGAGGTAAAACGGGGTTTTCTTGTTTTCCATGGTTTCCCTTCTGGTATTCTTCTGCTATCATGGATGAATTTGCTGGCCCCATGCTTTGTTGTGTTTGGATGTTAATATGTTACTGGCAATGACAGATAATAGATGCGATTTTTCATGGTAGAGTTTAGAATTTTCATGAGCAGGTTTCTTCTGCTTTAAAAAGTTAACTTGTGCAGCTGTCATCTTTTTTTTCTGCCCTACTTGGAAGCAGAGATGGGGGCTCAAGTTACTGCAGACACTACACCCACATATATTTACAGACTCGTTCTTGGCGGTAGCTACATATTGACATTTATGCTTCTGATGATCATGAAGGTTTTCTCCTCTACAGTTGAGCAAGCTGCTGCACGTTCACTGGGTAACAGTCATTTTGTGTTCCGCCGAATGCTCTTTGGCCCAGTATCTTGTTCACAGCCTCTGTAGGGTGGAAGGCGTCCCAGAAGACATATTCATCCCGGTTGGGGCAAGGCATGGCAAGGGGCAGGCAAGTAATCTGCCCCTGGTTCCTGCCCAGTCCGCAACATCCTCGATCGACCACTGAAAAACCTGCCATTCAAGTATATCAACATCGGCCAATCATGCAACCAAGTATGATCCTCTGCAATTGTGTCGAGAACAAAAATTACCAAATGTTCTCGGGTTGTTGAGTATGTCCCCAAGAGCTGCATAGGTGTTGCCAAACACACAGATTGCCCCTGGGTGATTGGTGTTCAGCTGCTGAACCTGCTTCCGCAGCCCCACATTGAAGTACCCGACCATCTGGTTCACCTGGTCGATGCAATGGTCGGGTGGCGCCAGTCCTGTTGCCCGTTGGTTCGGAATGCACCCAAGAGGTCCCACCCCTGCGAGCAAGAACTTCCGCAGACCGACACTGTACAGCGCCTGCAAAGGAGGTACATGATATAAAAAACACAGCGGCTTTGCTAAATTAGTCTCAAGTTTTCCTTACCAACAGCTGCCTTGTTAAGTGGTTTAAGAGGAGGTTAGCAAACTCCTCTGGGTTGTAGTTGGAGCTGGTAGTATACAAAGATGGCAGCAGGTAGTTGTTGATGTAGTCATTGCTGCCAAACACGATGACCACAATTGACCTGGCTAGGTAATTGCTGAAGTTCCTCCCACCCCCCATCAGCACCCTCAACTCATTCAAATTTTCCTGGAAGTTGAGCACCTGCTGGTTCAAGTTAAACCTTTCTCCCTACCACACAGCGCCAGTACTGACAATATAAGCTTAAAATACTGCAAAGAATATTATTTAATCACTAATCTGTGTGATTTACAAGGTACTGGCCAGTCTCTTCAAGGATTCCTGCAGCTGCTGATGCGTAGTTCACTCCATTGAGTAGTCTGGTTCCATTAAGCCCAGGAGTTGTGTATGCTGGTATATATGGAAGACCAAGAAGCTCACCTGACCACCATTAAAAGGAAAATATAAAGAAAGTTTGAAAAAGTATTAATTGTCGAGGAAGAAAAGCTAGTTTATAAACACTAACATAGCACATCTATGACAGTTCTGCCATTGCTGAATCTCCCCGTAGGCCCTTGGTCAAAATCAATGCCATAAGGATAGTAGTTGGACTTAGCCAAGGAGTTCAAGTAGTTGTTGTTCCCATCATCAACCAGAGAGTCTCCCAGCACAAACAAGGCTGGGACCTGTGATGTGCCAAGCACTTCAGAGGAGCACAAGTGTAGCAGCGCAAACCCGGCGGCCACAAAACGGCTAGAAAACCTACCAACAACATTACTAGATTTCATTTTTCTTTTCTGCAAATGATATTGTTAGAAGTTTGTGATGTGTTGTGAATATATAGGGCTGTGAGGAGATAAGGAAGGGCCTCTTCTGAAACGGCTAGCATGCATGGAATTCATGAAGGCTTTTGATCTCTGCTATCACTTTTCTCCCCATTTTTCTCCAGGTTTTGGTGGCTTTGCCAGCATATTTCTGGCTTTAGTCCTCTGCTTTTGCTCATTTGAAGCATTTTGACATCTTCTTTCAGTTTGTTCTTTTGATCAAGTTTGGATGTTTCTGCTTTTCATCGCAATCTATAGAGCTTCTGAAGCAGCAATGGCATGTAATGCATATGCATGTGCTTTGGTGAAACATTTTTCTCATGAACTCAAATCAGAATGCATGAATCAATTTTTTATTTTTATTTTTCTCTTTCTCCCGCACTTTATTTCTGAAATAATTGGCTCAGATTACTCATTAGAAGTAAAGCAAAAAAGCAGATATCTATGGAGGTGGTGATCAAACACGCAATCCTGGTAATGGGACTAACAGTGGATTTGATCCATCCACACCCACCACACAATCAGTAAGTAAAACACAAGATAGAAAAGGATCCTGCACCTGCATCTCTTCTCCACATTCAGTGTTCTACCCTTTGCTTTCAAAAGACAAAATGTGCGTGCTCATCACCTAGCACCATCTCCATGGATCATCAACGAACGGCCTTGGTGGCGATCACTCTTCTTTAGATTAAGTGAAAAAAAAAAAAAGAAAAAAAGCTTTTCGCTGTTGAGCCCCCACCAGAAAACACAGGAACCACCTACAAACACTCCAGTAATAGTAATCATCTTTCACGATCTCTTGAATCCATCTCTGCCTCTTTTTGTGTCAAACATTGCGGCCTCCGAGTGTTGATCCATGAGGCAATCCACATGGGATTGTACTAGGTTCAAAAAAGAGCCAATAGCATCAAAAAATGCGATATGAGAATGGAGGAAAATGCACATGGATGCAAATCTTGAATATGGGTGAAGAGATATTATGTTTGATGAACAATATGTGCGTGGCTCACAGAAAAGCATTTGACATGAGGCCCTGACAGCAGAATTCCCTGCCTTAGGGTTTGAATGGATCTCACACACAGGAACTTGTTCTGTTTTGGCATTGACGATGAATCAAAGAATAGTAGCTACCTATGAACTAGTACTACTACAACAAATCAAACATTTGATTGATGATGATCTCGATCAATTTTCTTCTTTTTCTTGCATGGCCGTGGTTGCAATTTCCAAATCCACGCCATTATTGTTATGATTATTTGACATCTGCGCACTGATGTGCACTCCTGGAATAGTCTCACATCCAATCAACTTGACGCATTCTCAATCTGCTGGTCAATATTTAGAGCAACCTCCGCCAACTTTAATTTCTTTCCTGGTACTTCCCATTAAAATTTCTTGTAGACTCTGTCTTGGAATGAAACAAAAGAAAGAAGAAAAAGAAATGCATGTTGCACTATGAACTGAATGATGGCTGGGAACAGGGCATTATTCACTGAATGATCTGGGGTTTGAGCATCGTAAAGCTAGTTGAAACTTTGACTCGGAGTTCATAGTGCAACATGCATTTCTTTTTCTTCATCGTATGCGCTGCATTTAGGGCAACATTGACTACCAAAATCAACCTAAAATGGCAAAAATCTTGGAGCATCTTCTCAAATGGGCTCTTAAAGTTTTGGTCTGATTAATTAGCGGGCTTTCCTATCAAACATTGTCGCAAAGAGTTGAGACGCAAGGAAGACACTGGCTTATGCACAACAGCCTCGACAATCAAGCTCTGATGTCAATTGCAGAGGAGGCCAAGAGCGTCCAACCGAGCCATATTTTTAAACTAATTTATCACCCTTGACGTTATTAGACTAAACTTTCAATTTAGGCTAGTCTTCGAGCATTGAAGATTATAAACTTAGTCCATGGAGACGATGATGCATCAAAACTTTTGATCAGAACCTTTCCAACGAATTCCCGAAATCTACGAAAAATCTAGATTTTGTTTGAAGAGTTACATTTGTCCGGAAGGAAGGTGTTACGTCAATTCCAATTTGACATGCCACTTGATTTTGCCTAAATTTCAAAGTATGCATGCCTCCTTTGTGTTACTATGTCGGCAGCATAACATCTTGTATTCCTTTGTCTCCAATGTTTAGTGGCATTAGATTTCCACCACAAGTGGTATGGTCCCTCAAAAGATCTAAATTAGGGCGGCCGCGGATCCGATGGACGGCATTTGGACTGTGAGAAGAGAGATGATCATCAAGTTACATATTCTTTACTCATTCAAACAAACTTTAGAATTCTACTGCAAAACTTTCTCATATTCGATCCATCACGACGCACTACTGCCTGGTAGATCAAACAGAAGAAGTAGTAGTATTAATGTCGTCGATCTTTTGCTTCTTTTCCTTAACTTTTGGCGTGCCATTTGAAACTTGAAAGGCGAGAAGAAGAGACCAAGAAAGTTTTTTGCATATACTCCTTTATTTTTAGCTGCTTTGATTCCCAAGATATTCAAAGATGTGTTTTTGCACTAGTACTGCATTTTCAAAATGTTGTCGGCACGAACAACTCTTTTGTATTTTCATAAAAGGCCATCGAGATCTCCAAAAAGCTTGTGATATTCGCGTGTGCGAATCCAAATGGATCGACAATAAGAGAAAGAAACCGACGAAGACGAGAGGGAAAAGATGCAGTCCATGATCCACTACTAGACTGATGCAGATTCAATCAGAAACTTTGAAGCCTAGGAATGACGAGATTCCACTGTGAAAAAACTTGGGCATAATGCAGCAATTCGGTTGCTCAAAGGAGTAACAGTTGTATGTTGTTGGCAAGTGACAACATCTTCCTAGAGAATTTCTTTCACATCTCAATCAGTTTTACATGATGAAAACCAATATTCTATCCAAAAACTCTCCAAAACTCGGCCTAGGTCATCATGCAGACGCAAACGCATGGGTATCTCGATCGTAACTCCCGTTCTGGCTTCGTCTGATCACTCTTTTTGATATTTTTACTGTGTTTTTGGGGTAGATTAAGATGGAGAAAGAAACTAAAGAATGACGTGTACGCCACCATTCGGTTATTATCTTGGAAAACCATCTGATCCGGGAGCTGGCAGAAGCTACCAGAGAAGCACGCACTGGTTGGCCGCCGGATGATTTTTGTTTTATCAAAGTGGGTGGAGATGATTGTGAACTCGAACCTTTTCAAGATCCTAATATAGATCACCAAATTCAAACTAGGGTTGACTTGGCACCCTTGTGGATGGAGGCAATGGTTGTTAGCACACCACAATCAAAAAAGGGGAAGACAAAAGTTCCACCATTATCGATCCCTTCGCAATATGCTCTCTCTCTCTCTCTCTCGTTGTGGGAGTTTTGTTTCTTGAAGAAATTGAAAATAAAAAAGAGAAGAAGGAAAGGTTGGATTCCTTGTAGACCGAGAGAATGAATTTGGAATGTACAAACTAGTGGACGATAAATGGAAGAGAGCTGTTTTGTTCAAGGAGGGATCGTATGGTCTTTCTCGACCGTCTTCCTCATCGATTTTGGTCTCGCACATGCGCAGAGGAGTTGGGCGAACTAATCCCATCCAAAATAGCATGATTTGAGTTTTGGACTAAGGAAAGACATTAAACACGTAGCTTAATTCATTAGCACCCAACCTTTGGAAGGAAGATAGAAGGCTTCCTCGTGGCCCTTGCTTCCTTCCCTTCCACTTCCGAAAACCTTCAATGTTTTAATATTTTTGTGCGAGAAAATTACATTTACATCCTTGGAATTTTATTTTTTATTTTTTTTTTCTGAATTTTAGATCCTTATGATCCCGCGAGATATTGTTTCTCGGCGTTCGAAACTCGACCGGGTTTGGTGCCGACCAAGTGGTGGTCCGGAGAGGCAGAACCGTACGGCCCAACCATGTTTGCTGGGCTGGCCTCCTTATCCGCCGACTTTTTGCTGGCCCGAACACGGGCTTCAACTATTGGACAGCGGGGCCAGTGTTGACCTGATCCAATGGCTCCCGTTTCGCTAGGGGTGGGCCCGGTGTTGCTGACTTCTGCTCTTGGATCGGGCTTTTGTCGGCCCGTCCCGAGAGACAAACCATTGCCTGCCACGCGTGGGAATCCTCTGACGGTCTTATTCCAAAAACCCCCTCTATTTTCAATATCCTCAAAAGCATACCTTTTTTCTTGCTATTGCTTTTTCCCCTTTTTTTTTTTTTTTTTTTTGTCATTCCAAAATTGAAAGTGTTTTCATGTGAATTCTCCAAGCAAGAAGCCAAATAGAACATGTGTCATGCATTTAAAACATTTTAGGCCATAAAATTCATGATTTTAATGTGCTTCTCTATGCTTATTAGAGTGAAAAATCACATCACACTGAGCTCACTTTCTTTCTGAGATTTTCCAATAAATAAATGAGTTTCTCATCTGATGCACTGTTCATTTGGAGGCTCTTTTTGTAGAGTTCTATCAATCATTTAAATTATTTTTTTATCCTAAACAAAATCCATATAAATGAAAAGGCAAAGGAGACCAATAATCACATGCAAGTCTTATAAAAATAGGGAATGTTTCCACAATTCCTTCTCAAGTTTTCATGGATCTTTCCTCTTATGTCCAACACGAGAATCAAGTCAAACTCATTGTCATAGAGAGATTTTTTTCCCACACTTTATTCAAATGGTGAGGTTTTTGCCACACCAAGGGACTCCACAATGAGCGTTTGGTGCATCAAAGCAGAGGCATGTGTCACCCTCTCAATTCACATAGCTCCCGGTTGTTGGTCATGGATAAGTTTTTTCTCTGTGGCATTAGTTTACTTATTCTACAAAAAGAATGGCTCCACTAATTGATATCTTTCTACTAATTAATCTTCATAAAATACTTTTAACATGCCAAATCATGCTTTTGGTTGACTATTAAAACAATTTTAACAAAAGACTAATGGATAGGTTTAGCAAAAATAGGATAGGAGATTTGGGATTTAATAGCTTTTTTAGAGAACTCAAGGATCAGAATCAGGAGCATATCCTGCCCCTTTACACAAGGTAGGGACAAGCAGCATTAATCTTAGTCTCCATTTCAATAATTCACTCTATTAATATTTGTTTTTTCTTCTTTTTTTTCATGTTTATACTCGAAGATGAAGTCTTTGCAGGGGAACACCAACTTTCTGCCTCCCACACTACTTACAAGAACAAGTATAAATACCAACTCTATATTATTACCTTGTTCAAAACATGAAGCAAAATTACTAATAAATAAAAAGAGAAAATCCCTAATGGTATACAGAATATACAAAAAAAAATTAAAAATGTCAATTTCCAGGGGTCCCTTGTGCCATCTCTTCTGTTGGCCTTCCCCCACTTGCACCCTTAAATGCACTACAAACTCTGACACTCCAATAATGACCTGCACTGCCCCCATTCAACTCTTACACACAACCCATCACTTCCTCTCAATTCTCTCTCTCTAACTCTCTTCTCTTTTCTCGCTGTAGTATTCTTTCTCTCTCCAGCCAAGTATTATAAATAACACCACTTGGCTGCCTACGATTTACCGAAGTTGTCTTGGATGCTGAGCTTGGAACTCCCGTGAAGTAGTTAGTTTTCTCTACCTAGGAGGGAGTTAGTCTCTGCGGGATTTCCTAGAAGAGTTCTTCATGGATGCTGAGACAAAACGCAGTTTAGAAGGGGAGCCCACGCTTGATGAGGTCTCCATTGATTGGAGGGGCAGACCCTGCAAGCCAACCAAACATGGAGGCATGAGGGCTGCTGTCTTTGTTTTGGGTCTCTCTCTCTCTCTCTCTCTCTCGTTATATTTTTCCTTCATTGTTACATAAACCCATCATTGCTTTATAATATATGGTATCTTGTTTGGTGTTTATCAATAGATTAGCAGGGTTGCTTGAGTGCATATTATGTTAAACTTGTTGTTATTGTGTCTGCACTGCAGGTATTCAAGCATTTGAAATCATGGCAATTGCTGCAGTTGGGAACAATCTGATAACATACGTGTTCAATGAGATGCACTTCCCTCTCTCCAAAGCAGCCAACATAGTGACCAACTTCGTAGGGACCATCTTCCTCTTGTCCTTGCTTGGTGGGTTCCTCTCAGACTCTTATTTGGGGAGCTTTTGGACCATGGTGATCTTTGGCTTTGTGGAGCTTTCAGTAAGCCTTCTTCTCCCTTGAAGTACTGCACTTATTATTCTACATAAATGCCCACAAATATTTAATTTTTGCAAGAAAAATAGAGCGGCCAAGCATACTATCATGGATTTCATTGTTCATCAAAAAGTCATTCTAGATTTTAAATTAATTTTAGTAGAAGATTTAGATGAGAAAGAAACAGTTTTCCTAAACAAACAGTATCCCCACTCAAAGTTCTTGCAGTTGAGTAGCACTAACCATCTCCTTTCTGAAATGTCAAAGCCTTAGCACGACAACTTGCTAAAAATGAAGCTTTTTCAGTACAATTGCATCATACAAAATAAAAACCACAAAGTTTGAGGCCACTTGAAGAAAATATAAAATGAAAAATGTGTTCATTTCTACCAGGGCTTCATACTTCTAGCAATCCAAGCACATCTACCCCAACTGAGACCTCCACAGTGCAACTTGATGTCAGGAGAACACTGCCTGGAAGCAAAAGGCTTCAAGGCCACCATATTCTTTATTGCCATCTACTTGGTGGCCTTGGGGAGTGGCTGCCTAAAGCCTAACATGATAGCCCATGGAGCAGACCAGTTCAGCAAAGAAGACCCGAAGCAATCAAAGAAGCTCTCCACATACTTTAACAGTGCCTATTTCAGCTTCTGCGTCGGGGAGCTTATCGCCCTCACCGTGCTTGTCTGGGTCCAAACCCAATCGGGAATGGACGTTGGTTTCTGTGTCTCGGCGGCCACCATGGCCATGGGGCTCATTAGCTTGATCTCTGGTTTGTTGTTCTATAGGAACAAGCCCCCACAAGGCAGCATCTTCACCCCAATTGCTCAAGTAAGTGTTGAAAAGCAGCCACACTTACTTTTCATGAAATAAGCTTGTTCATGTCATCGAGGCATCTGACCTATATATGTAGTCGATCAAATGTTACCTAAGGTCAGTTTGATGGTCACAATACATTGCATGTATGATATTTGTAGTCTTTGTGGGGCTGAACACCTTGATGCATTGCATGCTCTCCTAAACTTGTCACACTTGGTCAAACATCTAATCACTTTATTAGTTTTGGATTATTCGTGAGGTGGCAAAGCGATTGGGTGCTGGAAAATTGGTGCTTTAAGGCAGAAACAGCCAACGTGTGGTGTTTGTCCTAGTATATTACTACTAGTGTTTAGATGTTCTGGTGATTTGTGATCTTTCTCACAAAGTTTTAAGAAGCTTGCAGAGATAATGACTAATTTTAAGGTTAATGTAACACATTAGATGCTTTATTTTTGCTTTATCTGACAAGTCATACTCTATGGTTTTTTGGCATCGCTACATGATGAACATTTTCTTCATTCTTTTTGGCAAAAAGATTTCCTTGATGATTCTAAGCCTTGAAGCGACTTCTTTTTGGATCATCCTGCTTTCCGTTGACAAAGAAATCAAGGACAACAAATTTCTAAGTTTAGCTTGTAGCGGTGCGGATCTTCTTCATTTTTTTCACTTTCATGGCAATATTTATACTCTCAGTGGACATCTTTCGGCAATGCTGATGCCACAAAGATCTCTAAGGCTAATATAATGCATGAAGAATGCTTTTTGGCACTATTCTTTGTCAATGGAGAGCAGCTTCTTTTATAAATGTTGTTGATTGCCATTAAAGTTGGTCTAATTCGATCATCAAAGAAAGAATATACCTGAATGAAATGATACGGCCATTTAAGATCTCAAGAAAGAAATTTCAAAATTTGTAGATTTTGTTCTTTAATATATATTCAGTTCACATAATGTTTAAAATCCACTTATATTTCTGTAAAATCTTCAGGTTTTTGTGGCCGCGATCTCCAAAAGAAAGCAAGTGTGTCCCTCAAACTACCAAACAATATACCGAACGCGAAACGCGGCCAACTTTCACTACACAGACAAGTTCAGGTCAAGAAAACAAATGAATTTTGCTTCCGTGAGCTCCATTCAATCAGAAAAACATGCAACTTGTTCTAAATGATTCTTCTTGCAACTTCAGGTTCTTGGACAAGGCCTGCCTCAAAGTCCAGAATGGCGCGAATACGAAGGAGAGCCCATGGCGGCTGTGCGCCGTGACCCAGGTTGAGCAAGTGAAGATAATCCTCTCCGTGATCCCCATCTTCGCGTGCACCATCATCTTCAACACCATTCTAGCTCAGCTCCAGACCTTCTCAGTCCAGCAAGGGAGCTCCATGAACACCAGCCTCACCAAATCCTTCAAGATCCCGCCGGCTTCCCTCCAGGCGATACCATACCTCATTCTCATCATCCTCGTCCCGGTCTATGAAATAGTCTTCGTCCCCCTATCTCGTCGGATAACTGGCAAAGAGTCTGGCATCACCCCTCTCCAACGCATCGGAGTAGGCCTCTTCACGGTCACATTCTCAATGGTGGCAGCTGCGATGGTGGAGAAGAGGAGGAGGATGATGGCAGTGGAGCACAACAAGGAGCTCTCCATCTTCTGGATCTCACCACAGTTTCTCGTCTTCGGGATTTCTGAGATGTTCACTGCTGTTGGGCTCATTGAGTTCTTCTACAAGCAGTCTCTTGCAGGAATGCAGTCCTTCCTCACTGCCATGACCTACTGCTCCTACTCATTTGGTTTCTACTTGAGCTCTTTGCTTGTTTCACTGGTGAACAAGATCACATCAGGATCATCAAGTGGTGGATGGCTAAATGACAATGATCTCAACAAGGATAGGCTTGATCTCTTCTACTGGCTTTTGGTTGCTCTCAGCCTGCTCAACTTTTTCAATTATCTCTATTGGTCAAGCTGGTACTCTAAATCGAGCAATGGCAGCAGTGCTTTTCTATCAGTTGCTCCACAACATAGTGAAGAAGAGCACAATAACTTCAGCTCTTCAAAGCATGGTGGACAAGAGAATATACTGGTCTGAAGAGAAGATAGGAGAGAATCATCTCTGTCAAGAATCTTGCACTGCTTCTCCCTTGATCTTGTATTATTAATATTATTGTCATAATTATTATGAGAAAAGAAAATGAACAAAAGTTAAGAGAGAAAAAGAAAAAGATGAGCATGAGAATGCCATCATAGACCTAGGCCTAATGGTAGTGCAAAGATTATGCTGATAAGACTTCTTTTTTTCTCCTTTGTTTAATAATCAAGATGTGTTAAAGTTTGTCTTTCCATGGTCTCTGGTCAGTCATTATATTGTCCAAACTCTTTGAAAACGTTAAAAAAAAAAAAGTTGTGCTTGAAAGAGGTTGCGTCTTATTCCATCGTCCAGCAATAGCTTACAAGGCTGATCAACCACACTGAGACCGAGATTGAAACATGTTGACGCGGAATGAGGGCTGTGTGTGTGAGAGACATAGGGAGATGTGCTTGTTGAGTTAGGGAGAGGGCCCATGGTTATATATATATATATATAGAGAGAGAGAGAGAGAGAGAGAGAGAACAATATGAGTTGTTGATTTGATGCTTCATGGATGGATGGTGAGTGAAGAAGCCTCAATCAGTGGAACACAAGTGGATGGGGTGAAACTGCAACTACTACTACTCACAAGGTCAGAACAAGTTCTATGCGTTCTTTGTCACTTTGTCCCCCAAAGGGGACATGCCCCAAACATGTTTTGTACCAGGGGGATAGCCCTTTTCCGTGTAAAGTGCAAAGCATGTGGTTGCCATTGTCTTTCTTCACTCTCAAGTGTTCTTGGATCCTACAGCCAAATAGACCGCTCATGCTTCTTGTGTTCTTTCTCCTCTGGAGGGTTATACATGATCCAAGGTTGTGAGGAACACAAAATATTTTTGGCGATCTTTATAATTTCCTTGTTGATGGTAGACTGTATTGGTATCAAAAAAAATTTTGAATGAACTGGGTATATCGTGTGTTGTAGTTTGTAAATCTCGCTTCTGAAGCTTGAAAAAAAACATCAAAATATGCATATATTTTGATCAACGCTATCTCCTGAAAATAGGTATAATGTTTGGCTGAATTGTTATCTGTTTGACCGTCTGATTCACAGAGCTTTGCGTGATGGTTGTGTACAAGCCCACAAGCATGTAACTTCAACTTTCAATCATGGATTCGCCGGATTTGCAATGGGCCCGCGGGCACAAAGGGCTGAGTTGGGTCCACTAGGCCCGTTGTTAATTCCAAGCTCCAAGGAACGAAGATTGGTGGGCTCGGCCCTGTTTTTTTTTGGTAAGCGAAGGACCAGATTTGGGAAGAGTGCAAAAAGTTGAACCTATTGCAACAAATCATGCTCGCCCAGCTTACAACCTGAAAAGGAAATTAACCCTCCCAATATTTAGAGCAAAATAAATTATAAATTATAAATTATAAAATTTATCTTTAAAATATTAATTATAAATGTAATTATATTTATGTAAATATAATTTGATGAACGTCTCCAAAAAAAAAAAAAGAAAAAAGGGACAAGTAGTGTAATGCATACTTATTAATTTTTTGTGCTAAATCATAAACAATAGTGACTAAGAGTTGAGCAGACGTTGATTTTTTTAAACAAGTTGTTAGTCAAACTAATCTGGAGGATTTCACATGCGTTTCGGTTAAGGACCCTCTCATCTGCCTTATCCACCTTAAGAATATAATAATGACATAGTAGCCACTCCCGCGGGTTCAATGGATATCCGGTCTGCAATTTGACCCGAAACCAAAACCCAAACCAAAATCATTCGAGCGAGTGATTGCCGGGGATTATTAAAATTAACCCGCTGCTAACCAGAAATTAACTTCATTTAGTTATCGGATTTCATTTTGTGTGGGGAATCAGATTTGGATAACACTCCATCAAGAGAATAATTAGGACCAGAGAATTCGAAACAACTTTTGCTGTTCAAACCGAACGTCAGATTCAGATCAGCCCAACTCGTACCATCATGTACAATTTTGGCATTACTCGATCCACGATCCCGCCGCCCTTTGCTTCCACGAAATTTCCTCCAACAACTCCTATAAGACACGTCCTACGATTTCTCCTTGTGGGACGTAATCTTTAACGTCCATCGTGCATGGGCACCGATCTCGAGGTGTTAATGGGACAATCGCCGTAGGACGCGTCCTACACGATCTGAATCAAAATCCGAAACTCCCGTCCCTACCACCCGGTCTTTCCCTCTCGCGAACCGCGCGGGGTGCATTCTCGTAATTTCACCCAAATCACCACCCCGAATCCGGAACCGCTTCCTACCCATTCAAACACGGTAATTAGGCGATTCCTTCGAGGGCATTCCCGTAATACCGTGATCTCAACCCACAGTATCCCGCAAACCCCACAATCCACCACGAAACAGACCTCTTCCAAAAACACCCCCACCAACACCAAACATCGTCCCAATTTTACCAATTCGTCAACTTATCCGGATTCGGAATTCGGAATTGAATGATTTCCGGATTCGAAATTGAATGAACGGTGGATTCAGCTAATTTCAGAGAATTAAGAAAATTATTGAAATAAATAAATTTCGATATTTATATGAATTTTTAAAATAAAAAAATTTGTTATTTATTTTAATTATGTAAACTCAATTGTTTTTAATATAAATAAAAATTAACGAATTCCGTTAATTTTTAAAATTTTAACATTTAATTGGAATAAAATTAGAGATATGATCGCCCAATTTTAAATAGATGAGATTGCTCTCATTTTTAACTTTATTCATATTTAATTTTTAAATAAACATAAATATTAAATTAGTAAACTAATTAAACATATTTTTATGGTTAAAAATATAAATAATGTTAGGGTTGCATATTTATAATATTTGACAAGTTAAAAAATAGAATAAATTTTTTAAAAAAATTCAATCGATACAATATATTTTAAATTAAATGTAGTTAATTTATAGGCATTAAAATTTTATAAGAATGTAAAAAAAATAATGAGCAGATGAAAAAATTTTATATAATTTTAGATATAAAAAATTGGGTGTAGAATTGGAAATTCCTCACTTAATTTCATTTGCAAATTACTATTTTTACATGGTGATGGGTACACACATTTTTGAATTATAAATTTCACTCAACCACATCCGAAATTTAAAATTATTAGAATTATTAATTCTAATAATTTTCAAATATTATTAGTTATCAATTCCTCGGTTCAGCCAATTTTTGAAATTATTTCAATGAAATCCCTGAACCGTCGCCGACGTCAATTATTTCCCAGCCCGCCAAGCCAGGGGTACAACAGTAAATTCAGTGTTTACCAACCACAGCTCCTGCCTCGACATTCGCAGTCACGCAGCCCAATAAATCGTACGATGAAACAGAATCCGCGGAAACTGATAACACGTCGGCATCCGCGCTGTCCCGCACCGCCTTAAATAAAAAAAAGACATAAATAAATATTCTAGCCCGGGGACGATTTGGAACCCTAGATCTAACTCTGGTTTTCTTCAATTCAAAGCCCGTCTCCTTGTCTGCCTCGATCTAACCCTGGTTAACTCTATATTCCTCCTCGTTTTCTCCGTCCTCCACAGACCCAGATCCGGGGATTCAGATCTGCAACGCCGACCTTTCTCCGGCGAGATCGAGATGGTGGTGAACGTGCGGCCGCTGAAGAGGACGAAGTGGCGGGTCACGGCCGATCTCTACGACTTTCACACCTTCGCGGCGCCAGGAGACGTCGTGATCAGTGCCTTCGACGGGCCCTTCAGGGACAACGTGAAGGAGTTCCTCGCGCGGCACGCGAGGGCGGCCCCGGCGGAGGCAAGGAACGTGCACGCGCTTCTCGCCGGTGTCGACGGCGGGCACCCGGGGCTGATGGCGTGGAGGATGACTTTCGGAGTAGGGGAGGCCGAGGGCGGAGTCGCGCCGCCGGTGGCCGTGGAGTTGGAGGTGGTCGTGGAGGACGTGGCGAGATCGAAGTCGGTGTATTGCGATCAGTGCCGCGTTGTTGGTGAGTCATGCACCGCTCTGTTCACGGAGCTGACTCGTTTGATAAATAAATCAAATAAAAATATTTATTTGTTTTTTTGTGCATTGTTCTGATTGTTGTGTTTCCCGAATCGAATTATTACGTCGTATTTTTTAGAGTGCAAATTTTCCTTTCTATTTAATCTAACGCTTGCTGATGGAACAGAATGATGACAATGAATTGGGGAGATTTCGTTTTTAGCGTTTTCAATGCAATGAATGCTGTGCTTTGTACATCACGTCAATGCATTAGCAAGAAGCAGTTTGCGTTATTATGCATTCCGATTGAGCAAAGAACATTATAATGTATCGGCATTATGATTTGTGAAGGAACATTCACTGAACATGTTGGAATAGCAAGAAGCTATTTTCGTGTGTTCATTGGTCTTTTTCTATTTATACATAGTTATTATCTAAGAAGAGCATGACAAATGCTATTGCGTTCAAAGCCCCAATCGATTGATTACGTTGTTGGTGGTGATTTGCTTCATCAAGAGATTTTTCTGTGTGTTGCTTAATCGTCGCTGTTGTTTGAGTTCAGGTTGGAGTGGTCATCCTGTGTGTCATTCGCGATACCACTTCATTATTCGGAATAGCGACAATCCATTGCCTTCGTGTCAGCAAGCCTGTGTTCATTGTGGGAATCTGCTACCCTTGGGGGAATTAAGGTGAGCTTTATTAATTCACACAAAGAATTTCATAGCGCCTTCCTCTTCTTCCTTTGGTTTTCTAGATATTCTGTACTCTCGCTCAAACATCTGTGTGTGTGGCGTTAAATTCCTTCAACAAGTTGCCATCCAAAGCTCTAGCTTTTTTACTTTCTGACTTTTATCACCAAGAAATTACTAATTCAAGTATGATAGCATTAAATTCTTATTATCAAGCATTGGCTTTGCATCAGAGTCATCAGTTGGTTTCTGATCTGATGCCTTCATGCTTGTTTTTATGTTCCAACATTGCATGCAACCTTTTGGTTTACATGCATGTTAAATTGGATGCTGAAATGCTATGTTGCCTTCTTTTAGTAACATCGTAGGTCAGCTCTTTATCCAATAAGGAATACTTCTTTTTGTGTCATGAAGTTTTAGCAGGATAAGTTTTGTTCTATTGTCTGATTAAGGTTTTGCATCTATCAGGTGCACAGTATGCAGCTATGAGATGACAACAGATGACTCTGATGATTTGGCATATCCAAAATTGGATGATCCTACTCACCTGCTGCATGGCGTTGTGCACACAAATGGATATGGTCACTTGGCCCGTGTAAATGGCCGAGAAGGTGGATCCAAATTCCTTACTGGAAGACATATAATGAGTTTCTGGGATAGGCTATGCAAAATGCTTTGTGTGAGGTATGCACATCACCCTCAAAAGCAACTTATGAGCTTTTGTAGTTGACGATTGTACTTGGATGCAAGTTTTTCCTGATTTTACCAAGGGTTCTTGCATTTTCTTGGAAGCGACATTGAGGTTAGGGAGTTTAAGAGATTTTAATTAAGCACATAGCACTTAATTGTAAACAAGCACAAAAATAGTAAGAGATAAACAGATTTAAACCTTTTAAGTCAATTAAGTGGCAAAATTTTGGAGATTAGGTCAAACAAATTATATTTAAGTAATTCTGTAATTACATATAACGAGTAACATACGTTAATGTTTAGTCACAATTTTTAACAAGTTGCATATATAAGTCTAAGACCTTGTATTAAACAACCTTATTGGATATGACAGAAAGATTACCGTCATGGATGTCTCAAAGAAGTACGGCATGGAATACCGGCTTCTCCATGCAGTTACCTCTGGCCAGCCATGGTATGGTAACTGGGGTTATGAATTCGGTGCTGGCAGCTTTGCTCTTACAGCTGATGCCTACCAGAAAGCTGTAAATGCCATATCGGACATTCCTTTGTCTGTCTTTTTCACACATAGCCGGTCTGCACGCACCCTGTTGCAGGATACAATTGCATTTTATTGGTCTCTTTCTGGCCACCAACTGGTGACAGTGAGAGACCTCTTCAACTATGTGATGCATCTGCTGCACCGTGCCCATCAGAAGTGCAAAGGTAGTAGTTTTGCTAAAGAAATTGAGATCATTGCAGAGCATACCTCAGAAGCGCCCTATAACTGGACCAAGGAAGGGATGGAGCGTGCTGAGGATGCAATGATCAAGGTTCTCAGGGCAGTTAAAGGTGGAAGGTGGGTGTCTTCACGAGCACTCCAGGGATCTGCATGGCTGGCAGTCAAATCATCAGAGTTGCTAGATTGCTGTCTCAAGAGTCTGGAGGGTAGAAGAACAAGTGATGGCCTAATTGTTGCTGCCAGATGCAATGCTGAGTCAAACAGCACTGAATACAGGTTGGAACTTACTTTCTCCTTAATTAATGTCTGACCTTACCATGGCATAAACTCACTTTTATCTTTCTCAGGCTTGAATTTGTTCCCCCTACACAGCAATTGCCTAAGCAGGCAATCTGCAAACCTTCCATGGATCAGCTGGAACGGGATCTAAAAGTCTTGTACTTTTCCATTCTGAATCCTGAAACGATGAAGTCTTACAAGCCGAGAGCAACCAGGGAGTTGGTGCATGACTCTGCAAAGAAGCTTCTTGACTGCAAGCAATTCATCAAGGACTATAGCAGTGTTTCTTCCCTTTGTGTACCTTCAAATCCATTTGCACTTCGCATATGGTGCCATGTTGAACCTTTTGATGATGCAGCCGGAGATAACTGTGCTGCACCAGCTGAGCTCATCACGCTGCCGTTAACTGCAACTGTGGCTGACCTTAAGCATGAGGCGACAAAAGCTTTCAGAGAAACGTACTTGATATTTCAAAGATTTCAGGCTGAACAGCTTTTAGACTGTGGAAATGTGGCAGAAACCACCCCACTGAAGCTCATGTTTGGCTTCAAAGGCACAGCCAGGATCAGAGGTAAGTTATTTGATGAGCGAAGACTTGGTCAGTTCCGGATGGAGAGAGGGTTGGAGAACTGGATTGTGGACTGTAAGTGTGGAGCCAAAGATGACGATGGAGAGAGAATGCTGGCTTGTGATGTGTGTGGTATTTGGCAACATACCAGATGTGCTGACATCAGTGATTGTGAAGAGGTGCCTGCAAAATTTGTTTGTGAAAATTGTGAGATCAAGTGTAAGAGCATCTGCAGGCCAACAGATCGAGCAGGTGCAAGGTGTAGATATGCCTCCCATGTTGCTGTGAGGTGCAAGGAAGGAGTAGACTTCGATGGATTACACGTGCTGGCGGACATGGATGCCACACTACTGGTGGTTGATGTCTAAATTGTGCAGTTTTTATCTTTTTCAGTGTACATAATCACAGATCGTAGGTTCACATTACTAGCTATGATCAAGTTTTGGCCTCATTTTGTTTTATCCCTTAAGGCCATCTCCTAAACTTTGCTTTTGTACTCCTCTATTGATGCCTAATGAGAGGATGTAAAAGGACCCAAGTACAAGTAATTTACAAGTCATTGTATTTAGCTTATCTTCCTTCACCAAAATTTTGTTTTTTTTTTATGGATGCAACTTACATGGTGGAAAAGAAATTCTCCATTGCTTGGCATTGAGGCTTTGCAACTCATCCAGAAAAACTTCTACTGGTTCCTGAAAAATAGAAGTTATGGATCCTGAATAGAGGGGAAATGCAAAAATACGTTCTTAATATTTCCTAGCACAACCTATAATGAATATAACACAGAATCGCACTGATGAGACATGTCTAGCTGAAAGATCACAAAGTTCAGCATGAGTTGCCCACAAGATAATTGTGGGCTCCACTACTATGAAAGCAACCATTTTGTTGATACCCACAAGCAAAGCATAATAATTAGTTGGGGATAATAGCAGAGAGCATGAAGTTCATCAAATAGAAAAATTACAGTTCTCCCCAAAACTAGTCATTATGAAATTATGTTCAAGGCAACAGGGTAAAAACATCAATAACTAGTAATCACCAAAAATACCTCTCACAAGAGTCAACTTCACCATGCAGTCCGGATATTCATATCATAAAATGACTCCAAACATATCATCCGAACCAGGGGCCTTGTTAGTCTTTGCCGACTGCTTATAAAATAAATTTCTTCCTGCTTCCTCAAGAACAAGATAAGATCAGTTACAACAAGAATGCCAATATTCCAACAGATAAAAATTGACCGGGGAAATAAAAACTCCAGGCAGCATTTACATCAAGTCAAAAAGAGTATGTGCTTTCTCATTGCAGTAGTTGAATTATAAATATTTTTCTTGAAATATTAGACAGAAATATCTTCTCTACTTCAGTGAAAAAAATTATGAATTACAAGGGCTCCACCTCACCCACTAATGGTGAAACATTTGAACCTTTAACCTAGGAAGAAGTTAAAAATTTGAAATATTAAGGAATCATGAGAACATACCACATCAATGCAAGAGAAGAGCCCCTGAAACAAGTAAATATAAATAGAGTGGCCAATTGCCCTCATAAATAAAAATTAGCAAGATTTAATAGCTGAAGAATATTCTCATCGCTAATTTGTTACCAATAACATGGAATACTCCAGCTATGATGCACAGACAATTCTTTAGAGTAACGAAAAGTCTTATTTATTGTGTTAAACAGTTTGAATTAAAAATCAACAATCCTGCTTATACTTAAGCAGAAGCCAATAGTATCAGATTCATTTGATAACAAGTCATATCACAACACATAAGGGAGATTTATTAGTGACCAAAATGGAAAAAGGTTAAGGAGCACTGCCCAATCAAAGAACAAAACCAAATACAAATTCAGATACAGGAAGAAAGCTGAGAACAGAACAAATATAATTAAGGAAAGCATCTCACCAAGGAAAACCAAATTAAGAAAACTATTACTACATAAAAGTCAATAAAATAGGTGGAACTTCACTCTAAAAGCAACTAGGAGGCACCAGCTAGGTCAATACCAGGTAGCATCTTCAAATTGTCATCTCTGACATCACAATCACTAATCGCAAAATAGACCAGTAGATTTTCTATCTTCCTAATGATTGCTTTTACCTAGAAAATTACTTATTTTATTTACTATCTGAAATTTCATACATCATAATATATAAGGTAACAACAACCAGGTTCTGTATTCTTCCCTGCAATTATGATCATGAGGAAACAGGCGGCTCATAGTACTCTATGCGCAAGAAAAAAAAATGCTTATTTTCACCAGCAATTTACCCATCTTTACTTATCATCCAAACTTCATGATATCTCAATTTCTTACAAAGGAATTGGGTAGCAAGCAATAACCACTGGTGCTCATCTATTGTGGCATTCCACAGAAAAATAACCCAAATTCAGTCCTATATTCCTCTCTCAAAGAAGCCCTATAATTCTATAATTTATCGAAATCCCGAAATAAAAATTGTCAGAAATTTTTTAAGAACAACGATTATGATAGCAAGATGGAAGTTAATACAATCAGGAAGTGGGTTAGAGAGAATCACATGATGAGAGGAACAAGAAAATATTATGAGAACTAGATAAGCTCAACAGACAGCCTCGGCAGATAAGACTCAAAAAGGCCTGATATTGATTAGCAATCAAAGGAAGGAATAAGAATAAAAACCTTGAACATTTCCTAAGCTGCTAAAATTGTCTTCTTTCCTAGCCTAAGGTAGTGCACAGAAGCATGGGCGTCATATGGTTGCATTGTTATAGTATTTACTATTATTTGTCTATTTTACTCACTTCAACACAGAATTCAAAAAAACTAAAATATGAACTTGCATGTTAGACATGTTTACTAGGATGCTTTAAAAAATCTATAGCTGCAAACCCTTCCATGGCAAAATACATTCCCAAGCAGATAACAAGTGCAATTGCAATTTTCCAACTTCTGACTTTTTTAATCATACAACATATTACCAGGATCTCCAAGCTATTATGTAGCAGCATTGCGTCCTAGGTCTGCGAGTAACTGAACTTCTAGCATAACAAGAAGCTCTAATCCCTGAGCCTGCAACCCTAATATATGTGAGAATGGAATGTAAAGAAGAAGAAAACAACAATCATGCGATGAAGATTAATTGTCGGACCAAAAGATTAATGGTTCAAATATAAGAAGGGAAAATGAAAAAAAAGCAGATGCTAGATCCTATCAAGCATTCGTTTCTAAAGATACAATATCTAATTTAGGCTAAACTGACCATTATAGTATCAATAATTACAAGCATAATCCTGATATCAGCATTAAGAAATTACCGATCAACAAAAAACAACAGATTTCAGATTCAAAACAGACCTACCCGTCTTCAACATTGAAAGATACCAAAATTTCATTCAAATCAAGCAAATCACGTCGAAGAAAAAAAAAAGGATCCTCAAACCCTCCAATTATCAATCAAGACACCCAAACCCTACCAAATCCATCAACACCCCGGCTTGATCAAGCAGCCGATAACACGATTTTAATCTCAGCATAACTCGCCAATCATCAAACCAACATTCCAAAACTTATCCTAATTCAATTAACTTTCAATTCACATCAAGCAAGAAATCGAGCTACGGAAACAACAGCAACAAAAGGGATCGGAGGAGGGAACTGAACTCGTGAACAGAGAGGATGAGAGCCACGGAATTGCTCCGGATTAGGGCTTGCGGGGCAGAAGCGTCAACGGAGAAACCCTAGGATTCGATCGGCAGGACATTCGATTGATTTAAATAGAGTGGCGATATGTGAAGGTTGGAGAAGGCTTGTTAGGTAATATCGGCGAGTTCGCGCGAGGGGGTCAAAATAAACTGGAGCTCCAGAGTTAAAATTTTGACGGCCAACTACCTACGCCGCCAAAATATTTTTTAATTATAAAAAATTCTTTGAAATTTTCGTAATTACTTATATTATTTTTTAAAAAAAATATTTACTTACATTATTTGATTGTTATTTAATTAAATTTTTTTAAAAAATTTTGTATTTACCCTCTATAATTTTATAATTAAACTCCTAAAAAATTTATTATTTATTTTATATATAATTTTTGAATATTTGCATATAACACCCTAAGGACGTGTGAGCGCGCGAGCGAGGGCGCCGTGCCGGTGAGGGCGTGCAAGCGCTGTGCCGACGAGAGGGCGTGTGAGCGCACGAGCACGGACACAGACGTCGAAGATTGACGCACAGGCGCCGGCCCCAGGCCCGCGAGGGATCTATTTATAAAATTTAGTTTTAAATTAGATAAAATTTAGACTTATTTATAAATAAAAATATTTAAGGGATTTATTTTTAAATATATAAATATTAAACTTGTAATTTTAAATTTTAAGTTTTCAAACCTTCAATGACTTATTCGTAAAATTTAGTTTTAAAATAAATAAAATTTGGACTTATCTATAAATAAAAATATTCAAGGGGTTTATTTTTAAATGTACAAATATTAAACTTGTAATTTTAAATTTTAAGTTTTAAAATCTTCAATGTCTTTTTTATAAAATTTTATTTAAAGTATGATAAAAAATTTAGATTTATTTATAAATAAAAATATTCAAAGGGTCTATTTGTAAATATACAACATAAAACTTGTAATTTTAAATTTTAAGTTTTTAAACCTTCAATGACTTATTCATAAAATTTAGTTTTAAAATAAATAAAATTTGGACTTATCTATAAATAAAAATATTCAAGAGGTTTATTTTTAAATGTACAAATTTAAACTTGTAATTTTAAATTTTAAGTTTTTAAAACCTTCATGACTTTTTGTAAAATTTTATTAAATATGATAAAAAATAGACTTATTTATAATAAAATATTTAAGGGGTCTATTTTAAATGTACAAATACTAAATTGTAATTCAAAATTTTAATTTTAAATTTCAAATTATTGAAACTTATATTTTAAAAAATTTTAAGTTTTAATACCTTCAACTCTTTTTGGTAAAATTTTATTTTAAAACTTATAAATTTTGGACTTATTTATAAATAAAAAAATTGAAGGGACTTATTTGTAAATTTAAAAATCTAAAATTTGTAATTAAATTTTTTATATAGGGTTTATGTGTAAAATATTTAAAATAGTTAAGTTCCTTTTTATAAATTTTCATTTAAAAAATATTAACATTTGGACTTTTTTATAAATAAAAAAAATTCAAGGGGATTATTTGTAAATATACAAATATTAGGATTTATTTATAAAATATTTAAAATATTTTCGCTCCTTTATAAATTTTTTTTTGAAAAATATTAACATTTGGACTTTTTATAAATAAAAAAATTCAAGGGGCTTATTTGTAAAAATACAAATATTACCATTTATGCATAAAATATTTAAAATATTTTAGCTCCTTTATAAATATTTTTTTGAAAAATATTAACATTTGGACTTTTTATAAATAAAAATATTTAAAAAGTTTATTTGTAAATGTTTTGGATAAAAGTTTGGAGAGTGAGAAAATAAGTTTTTTAGGGGTTTACTCGTACAATTACGGAGGGTAAAAGTGAAATTTTTGGAGAAAATTTTGATTAAATAACAATCAGGGGTGTAGATAAATATTTTGAAAAGAGGGTGACGTAGATAATTACGGAAATTCTGGAGGGATTTTTGTGATTAAGGGATATTTTTGGGGTTTTTGTAATACTAATTTAATGTTATTCAGGGTTTTTTTTTTTAAACTAACTACCTGGTATGTTATTTTCGAAAATCACCTTAGTTTTATTTTGAAGAGATTTTGCATACAACCACACGTGCTTTTCTTTCATGACATAAAAGCACTTTTATAATTTGCACAACTAATGAAAAGAAATATCCATATATATATATTTAAGTATTAACTTATTGCTAAATTTGAAAATTACCAAATTATTCTCCAAAACGATTTTTAGGATTACAAAAGAAGAAAATGTGGCGACTAAAACAAAAGAATATTTGATATAGATGGAACAAAAGGATAAGTGATTGTGTAATTTGTAAACAAAAGTGGTCATGTGCAATAAAAGGACTATACTAGTAGTTTTTTGTAAAAATCCCGTCCTTTTTTATTTACAAAACAACACATTATTGCTTTTGTTCAATTTGCAAATAGCCACCTATTTTATGGGGGGTTATGTGCAAAACCCCATGTTTTAGCTATACTTAAGAAAGACTGCATAGGGTACTCTATATTTTGTTTTTGTGGACAATTAGTTGGGTTAAATAAAGAGAGGAATTAGATGGATTATCTTGCATTTCAGTCATTCAGAATTATTCCAGATTAATGGCAAAAAAATTTATGTGCATTCCCCTCCAAATTCAAGATCGTTGGACATCCAAACATTATTTGGATTTAACAGTACAGTACTTAAAGAGTCTGGCAGATTTTGTTGAATTTAACAGGTTTTTCTACATATATCGCCTGGAATTTGGTACATTTACATCTAAATTCCAGAATTCAAATATCATGAACATAACTAAGCAATATTATTACATATTAGGAATATCAAATCCTGATGATACAGAACTAAGCCCATCCAGAAATCCTGTAATAAACGGAAAGATATAAGCACGTAAATCTCTGCTGACACAACAATCAGCATTGACTTGGAATGGTGCACAAGCTGTGAGACATGCAGGTTTTCCGAGCCATGTTCAGCATGGATTGATTACCACCACCTAAGAGAAAAATGAGTCGGGAATAACAGTGGCCAACCTAATCTTCTTCCTCATCCATGACACCTCCAGCCTTGAGATGCAGGTGCTTCTCCCTCTTTTGGAACTCCGTCAATCCTTTGCCGCTGCCTGTGACGCCTACCTTTCCCTTGGGGTCATCAGGGGACTTGAAGATGCTTTCCCTTTTCCGGCCAGAGAAAAACCCAATCTGCAGCATCCAATAATCAGAACTGCAAATAGAACATCTTGTATACAAAGAAGTATAGAGACCTGAAAAAAATGAAATACTACAACAAATGACACCTGTGAAGGTCAGAATAGAAGCATATAAAGAAGAAGCCGTTGTATTTGTTGTGTCAGGAGTTCCAGTTTATCTATAAGATCCAAACTAGGGATACAGTGCAGAACATGCAGTTGCTATCTGACCTTTGGAAACAGTACAGTCTAATGCTATGCAGTACTTCAACCTTGAATGGGATTTATTCCATAGGCTCATACAACTGTATGCTTGAATACCACAGCCTAACAGAATTATGAAAAAGATATACTTTATACAGATTTGCAATTAGTAAGTTATGATTTTTGGAAAACAAAATGAGAAGCTTCATGAATCAGGAAAAAGACCCTTTTTATCATCCACAGATTTCACGGTAATAAAAGAAATGTTGATTTAATTGCTAAAAACCTTAACATGTGGCTGCAATGATTACATGGACATCAAGCTCAGTCATTGTAATTCACAAAAACTAAGCCTTCTCCATTCAAGCCTTTTTTTTTTTTGACAGTATTTCAGTGTTTAAGTTTCACTAGCATAATATGCAGTATGGGATTCTCTGGTGATGTAAATCAGAAAACACACATTGGGACTAGCAAACATGAATGCACGAGATTAATAGTTGGAATCTCACAAGAATAGCTAGCAAAACTTCACACCACAAATTGTAAGTGTAAATGGAGAAATTAGCAGGACATCTCAATTTCTCAAGTTCAAAAACCAAAAGGAGCCTGATGCGCAGATGTCTAGATTGATTCAGTCATCAGGAATCGAGAGGCAAGTACACTACAAATAATAATCAAGAGTCTGACCACATTATACAGATCATTACAATAGCTTGTAGCGAAGTTTCACATGAACAAAATTAAGAATGGGATATAAAACAAATGCATCTATAGCAATTATACTGAGCCAGAGATAGCATAGTTAAGGTTGTGACCAGATATGGAAGATGATTGAATAAGAAACACAATTTATGCATATAGGAGTTTCTGTTGCCTATACAAGATGGATAGCAAACTCTTACCTTCTTAGCTTTCCCTTTTGTCGTCTGAAACTGCTGCCAAGCATTTTGCCGTTTATTTTGCACTACTTCTTGCTGTTCAAGACGAACTTTTGACTTGAAAGCATGTATTTTCTTTCGCTTAGCAGCTTTCTGGAAAAAAAAAAAAGAGAAAGGAATTAGTCTGCAGAAAGCATTGAATGCACATTATAAAATGATAATAATGAAACAATGATAATCCAAAAAACATTTGCTTCTTAAATGGCATGTGAAATATCATAGTGTGGAACTTCTCCTCACATCTCCAACTGTTATATTTATCATCAAACGCTGCACAATGTGCCAGAAATATTTCATGGAAAAAGTTTAAGCCCACCATTCATCCCACAAGATGAAGCAACAAGCTGAGTGGTCTAAGTGTGAAGTCTAGACCTAATCCCTTACTGAGATCAATCGCAGAACAGTAAAAGACAAGGAAAAGTTAGAAAAAAAATAAAGCTTTCAGGAAGAAGTTTTAAGTTGCATCAGGAATCGCCATCTCTTTGCTTGCAACTTTGTTTTCAAGGAACTATGATCATTTCAACAATCTACATAAAACAACTGATGCTTGATTGAACTGTAGAACTTGCAATACTCGTTCCATCATCCAATAGAGTTTTCAGGACATAAAATAACAAGGTTGAGCTCTCCAGTGAATCATTATCTGCTTTGCTGATAAAAAAGATGATACCATATACTTGGTGAAAACAACTTATTATCCTTATGCAGGAACCACTTTGCTCGCAAGTACAATTGCCATGTGTTAATGCACAGCATGTTAGCAACGACAACATGGTGAACCAATGTTTCTTAATTCTTACCACATCATCAGGGTCATTGGGGTCAATTCTAAGTTTAGCAGGTAAGGTAGGTGCTTGGAAGTCAGAAACAGCTGCTTGTGCAATTTTACGCTTAATTGCTTGTCTGGTGGCTTCAGCTTCTCTTTCAGCCTCTAGCAAAGCATTAACTTCTCCATCTTGGATTGGCCTAACATTACTGGGATCAACCTAAAATGAAAATGACAGATGCTAAAAAATTAAGGACAGTAATAAAAATCTGTTTAACTTCTCTAGTCAAAATAAGACTGACAAAAAAAAAATGATAAAACCAAATTCAAAATAAAACAAAAAGATTTGTTCTTAAAAGGTATTCAGTTAATGGCATTCAGTATATGTAGACCAAGAAGGTCAAGATATGTGAGTGTAATATCCTAGAGTTGCACTTGATGATAACATTACCATATGGAACTCAAAAGGTTGCAGGCCATTATTACATAAAAGTTACCCTTGTTCCTCAGCTTCTTACATAGGTAAAAGAAACCATCTATCAGAAAAACTAGTGCACATAGGCCAGGAAAAGATGAAATAATATGTGCCATGTCACAATAAGAGTATCAGCTTGTCATTGACTCCAAAAGATTTGCCAACATAATTGTTCAGCTTTCCCAGGAACTAACATTTATATGTAAATATTGGATATTCTTGATAAGGATTTAAATTTTAGAGGTAGATATTTGAAATTTCCTTAATTAACTGGCAAATAACCATCAAATCAAGTAATTACAAAAAGAAAAATAAAATCAAGGGATACATTTTACATTGATAAATACAAAAGGCTATTGTTCCAATTTCCTTTAAAATTTAATAAGTAATATATAAAGCAGTGCATTAATCCCAAAACCACCACATAATTGAAACAAACTTCACCAAAAAAAAATCATTTAACAAAAACAACACAAATGAAAGTCAGTGCATTAACTTCTTGTGAGCCTAATAGTGAAGGTATCACCACCAACAACTAGATAAAATCATAATGATTTACAACTGTCATAAAAGGGAGAGAGGCATTGTAACTCTTCACAATGTGAACTTATAATCTGACTTCACAATTAAAAACTGAAATGTTGAAGTAACATCTGCAATGGCATAAGTCTAGATAAGTTAGAAATATAAATTTCTATATTTAGCGCTCCCAACAATATAATAGCTACATTCTGTTCGTAGAAATAAACATGGCCCCAAGAGTTAAAAATTTAAGAAGATTACACAAAGCTTTTATCTAGTCAGACATACCTCTTCCTTGTTCCCCCAACCATCATAAAACACATAGTATCCATTTGGAGTAACAGCCTCAATTATTGCATCATACCTGAGCATTCAACTAATCAAAACATAAAAGAAAAAGGGTAAAACAAATGATAAAACCTATGCTTTGTATCCAAATTGAAGGGTAACTTTTCACATACCATTCACCATCTTCACTCCAAACAGCTTGAACTTTAGTGCCCACAGGAAATCTGTGTTGACTTGATTCCTATATCAACCAAACAAACAAATCAAGCTTGCTGTATGATCAGTACACAATATTAAGTTCAAACTTAGCTCCAGCATTTTTAACAAGGGCTCTCACTGTACTCTGAATAAGTGACATCACTCAGATTAGTTTTGTAATTCAAAAGGCAGAAATATTAAAAGGCTATGTTTATTAACTGCTGATGGTGTATTTTAAATCCTAGTTAAAATTGCTGTAGCATTATATACTTGCCAGTAAATAAAAAAATAAATGTAAGTTGTACAAGTTTTCAACTAATTCAAATAAAAGTGATTAACATAAGAGTTGTAGGGGCTGTTTGGTTGGGGACCAAGCTCAAAGTCAAAGTTAAAAGAAGGGATAAAGTATAAAAAAATAATGTGGTCAAGCAAATCTTATTTACTTACTGATCTGACTAGCGAGTAGTTCAAATTTTTTCTAAACCATTTTACCCTCAACTTTTCTTTTAAATACATTTCCGTCCTCGCCGTCGACTTCGTCATCTTCGGCGAGGTACGGTGCGCCGGCGAGCTCACCGGGCAACTCGGACGGCGAGCTCGCGCGGGCAGCTCGGGCGGCGATCTCGCGTTGGGAGATGGCCGGGCGAGCTCACCGGGTGAGCTCGCATAGGAAGCTCGGGCGGCGAGCTCACGTGGGGAGCTCGTGTGGGCAAGATGCACCGACGGCATTTTAATCATTTCCCATTTATAATTTAATTAAATTAGACAATGTTAGTCTGATCAAATTTTTGGTATTTGAATGATAGGCCGGTCAGTCAGAGATGATCCTGGGCTTGACCTCCAACCAAACGACCTCGTAAGTTTTAAGCTTACATACTCATGCCACAACTCAAACAATACAGTTTGTCATCAAACTACAGCTGTCATCTTCATTGATTGGAATAAATAACAAGTTATCTTACATCCTTGAATCCTCAGAAAAATATAGAAACAAAAAGCAACACTTTGCTAATCATATTTTGCAGTGAGCATTGATTATATGCATCAATAGTAATTATAATTTATGATTTAATTATCCTGCTTGAAAGGCAATGTTAGTTACACAATATTCAATATATATTATATGTGAAAATGTTGCAAATAAGGGCATACTGTTTATTCTGCAGCAGCTTCTCCATGAGTCAAAATGTATCTTGCTGTGCTGCATACACATATGTTTGTGTGTGACAATCACTCGCATGATACAGCCACTCTAAAATTTTCTTGAGGTCAATATTTCCCTTTTCAAAGCATTAGAAAACCTTTAACCTATTGTGGGTTACAGACTCCAACCCCTTAAAGTAAAATCACATATAACTATAGAATTTAAATTATTTTGCAATTGGAGAAAGAAAAACAGCAGTACCAACAAAGCTATTCCATTTCAGAGCACTTCAGCTTCATCACTGTGCCTCAAATCTTTCAGAAGAAGGTTTCTTATATTTACAAAGACCTTGAGCATGTGTGCTCTGATGCAAAGGTTTGTCAAAATGTCATGCAATCAATAATAAAGAAAATTACCATTTTAGATGGTGAGGCATTATCAGACTGGTGCTCAGATGGTGACCCATCAGTATCTAACTGGTCAGCTAACCCAGCAATTTCAGATTGCTTTGCAGTTGTTAAAAGCTCCTCTGTAAGTGAAATGACCTGCAAACTCAAAAGGATACATGACAATCAGCTCAAAAACAACTGACAAATATCACAAAAAAAAGCCTGGACACAGATTTAAATTCAAACTTAGAAGCTCAGCGGGAAGATCGGAAATCGGATGATTGGAAACAAGAAAGCCATCACGACAGACATGACCTGCAAAGGAATCAAGATGAAAGATGATGGACACCTAGCCAAACCAAGATTTTTCTCATAATACTCTTCTTTCTCGATATCATAATTTCCAAAATGCCTCCAATAGCTGTAACAAGAGCTACATTGCAACAGAAACACCCTTCTCACCTTTCAACGTAAAAACAAAATTTAAAATCGCCATTGAAAACCATCTGCTCTTAGATAGCCATGTCATGCTGCCATGCTTGAACAACACCTGATTGCTCCTTGTAACAAAGAAAGAAAAGGCGGAAGACTGCTATATAGGAATTTTAAGACTAAATAAACAGAAATAAAATCCTTTTGTTTATAGAAAATTTTCGATTGCAGTTCAAATGGTTTCTGTAATTTACAAAGAGCTAAATCTCTAGGATGGGGAACAAATAAAAAGTGGATTTGAGCAAAGAAAGTTACTCAAAAAGAACTAGATTCAAGAAGAGAATAAGAAAAATAAACATGGCTAACCTCTTTAAGCTCTTTCTCCATATCTGCATATTCAGTGTTACTGGGATCACCAGCCAAAAGCTTCCGAACCTGAATCACCACAAATAACACAGGTTACATTAATCTATCTGGAAAAACAAAATTTACAAGCTGCACTACGAATGCTGAAAGCATTGTGATAAACTAAAAAATAAAAAAGAAGCTAAAACATGAAAGAAATAGTAGAGGCAAATTCAGGAACAAACCAAAAAATTGTAGAGACCGTAATTTTAGATAAATAAGAATAATAACCAAAAAGGACATAGTAGGTTCCCAATTAGAACAAACTGTTACAATGAAAGTCAATATATACCATCTGGAGAGCATAAACTGGGTATTGCTGTCTGTTGTACAAAGAAAAAAAATAACAGAGCAGGAAAACAATTAAAATGGCAATGTAAGACAACCATAAACAGTTTGCAGAACATTGACCTAGCTAAATAATTAAGATTCCGATTGAGTGCTGTTCTTCCTTGCCAAGCTTAGCCAAGAAAAGTCTAAGATTTCTTTATCCATATTTTTTTTGGAAGATCCTACTCGGTTTTTGAAAGAGAACAGGTGCAGGCTGAGATGCATCCCTAAAACATAACCCAAAACCAGGGCTTGGGACTTTTTGTTGACAGCTCAACTGGATGTAATATATTGCTTTGAAAAAACATTACAGTAATAAAAGTTATATTAAATAAGATGGAATTTGCCATGTACTCATGTAACCGCCCACTACTCGTATAACCCTCCACTAGCTGAACCGACTACCTACGACCCTAACAACCAACCTACATTCGTAGGCAATAACCATCCATTACCGGGTAATTAAAACCTGGAAATAAATTAATTTCTATTTTTTACAAAAAAATAACAAACTATTCCCACGCTAAACTTTCTGAGGATCAAGAACCGGTTTGAAGGTGAAGAAAATCAAAAAACGATCGTTGTGAAAGCTTACAGAGTGACAAGAAGATTCGGGACGATCACTATCGAAATTTGAGATAGGCTAAATATTTTTGTTCGTTTTCTCTTTACCTTTATTCATAAGACAATTTTATGTCAAATGTTTTATAAATCTAGTAACTCTCATAATACTTAGGAAAAGAATTATAACCTAGATTTAAGAAAAACTCAATAGAAACTTGATAGAAGTTAAGTATATCAAAATTTTGAGATATTACATTTATTTAGAGATCTAAACGAGAATAGGGGAAATTAGAGGGTTATATTGCAAAATCTTCATCTTCCTCTCCACAGCGTAGCAACAACTACTCATCGGCGACCAGCGACGATTCACAAGCGAGGCAGCCAGAGTGGGGCGGTTGGTGCCGGTGGTGCGCAACGCCGCTGGGCACAAGCATCACACACGAGCAACGCGGGCAACTCCACATGGCATGGCAGCACAAGACTCGGCGACAGCGTGAGTCCAGCACGAGATCTGACAGCGACGCGAGCCAACATGCGGCTGTAAAGGCTGCGCCAGTGCGCGGCTGAGCGGGCTGCATCGGCATGCTGATGCGAGGGCCGCGCCGATACGCAACCGCGCAAACTACGCTAGTGCGCAGCTGTGCGTGACCTGACACGATGGCACGGTCGGACGACGACAGGGGTGCGACGACGGCGATCCGGCAGCAGCGGTGGCCCGGCGGTGGCAACAGCCTGGTGACGGTGATGGTGAATTAGAGTTAGGATTTGATAGTTTGAGTTAAGGAAAAACAAGAATATGGATTTAGGTTTAATTTAGGATTGGTTTTAGTTTAGATTCTGATTTGGAGTTTGTTTCGGTTGGGTTTTGGGATAATTGAACTAGGGATAAGGTAAATTATTTAGATCAAATCTAGTAATCTGAATTTATAATTTGATTCATTAAATTTAATCTGATTATTATAAATTGGATGAATCTGATTAGAAATTAAATTGGAGGAATCTAGTAAATTTAACTAATTCAAATTGATTGGATTGATTGATAAATTAATTTGGATTTGGAATAATTAATTTATGATTGTATTGAGATTTGATTGGGATATTTAAATTTTGTTAAGAATGAATTTGTAAGTTGAATTAAAAAAATTAAATGGAATCAAATTGTAATTAAATTGGATTGGAAATCGACTGGATTGGTTATGATTTATAAACTCGAGTGACTAATTTATGAATCGACTTGTATTGAGAACTTTTGTGAAAAATATACTGTAAGGATTAAATTTAAAATTATTAAAGACTTGTATGATAAATTACGGGATTAATGGCTGATGATGATAATCTAAAAATTTTGAGCTTCATAATATAAATTGACAAAAATTATTTACCTTGACGATGGAGTTGTAATTTGGAATGATATAAGAGATTTTTCTGTAAAAATTTCCATCACCAAATTCTGTTCAACTAATATAGAAAGAAATAAAGAATATTTTATAATTAAGGGGCTAAATTGCATAGACACATTTGAACAATTATAACTTTTTCATTTGAGCTCCGATTTTGATAATTCAAGAATCGTTGAATTCAGTTTTTCATGCTGATTCTATTGGGGGTTCCAAATCCTTCTTTTTCATGATATTTTTTAACTGATTAGTTTGATTTATAAACGAGTCGACTCTTTTCTATCATTTGTTAATCTTGACTCGATATTTATTGTACTGAGTCTTTGGTATATTGAGAGACGTACAGAGTGAGACTTTATTTGACTAGTACCAATCGGTGATTTCCTACTTCGGTAAGGGATTAGCAAAACTATCAAATGTAACAGTAGCCAGTATCCTAAATTATAGGAGACATAATCCGTTGTGTGACTAAACAGGATCACGACTCCGTCAGCAGTTGTGAGTGCAGCGTGGTATGACTTTACTTGGTAGGGGGTCTAATCACACCCATAAATTGATTTACATGTAAATTGGTTCGACTTTCCTTGGTGAAGGGTGTGACCATCTTCGTAATATCGGTAGGAGAGCCCATAGTCACTGTCCCTAACAATTGACCATTGTGGATGCGATATCTTTATTAATTCATTTTTTGTTGTGGATGTTGATTTATCTAACCATTATTATTGTTATATTATTATTGGTACTATTGTTGTTAATTCTATTATTACCTCTCATATATACTGACCTCTTCTACTGACTAGAAGATGTAACTCCCTACTGAGCATACTTAACTCACTCCTTAACTATTCTCATCCACAGGAGAGTAGCAAATAGACATAGGTGGCAACAGTAGCAGTGCGTACGTGCGTAATTACACTTGGAGCTACTTTATTTACATGTTATCTTATTTTCATATATGGGAAATCCTTTTGAGAAATTTGAGTATTTCTCGTTGGATCACTTTTCGTTATATTATTTAGATTATATTTGCATTGATATAATAATTTTTAATTATATGTATTCAGTAAACCTTTTATATATGTTGTCCACTTTGTGTTGTATTTCAATTAGACACGACAGGGGTGTTACAACTCAAGCCAGATTAAAGATTTTTCTGTTAGTATGCGGACAATGTCAAGCAAAAAAAGGATCAGCAACTTTTCTAATTGCCAAGGGATCAGCAAATTATCTTGCGATATTGAATGTCCAAGGACTTCAACACCAGCAGCAATCTTATACTAATAACCAACAAGCTGGTAGTTGGCGGCCAAGGCATGTAACAAGCAATCAAATTTCCATATAATCAAGGATCAATCATAAAGAATAGCACACGTAAATGCTGATATTGCAATAGTCCTCCTTTTACCGCTGCCAAATTATAACCTTTTAGCCTCGCAACTATTGACTACTAGCTCATTTCCAAAATTCTAACGCAATTCAATCTCCTCACAGAAATCCGTTATTGAATCGTTTGATTCACTAAAAAATCCTCAAAAATCGGAGAGTGGCACTGAAAAAGGCCACTTCGAAACAGAAACCGTAGACAAAACCCTAGAAACGTAACGAACGATACATTAATTAACTAAAAAAGAACCAAAACGAAACTCCATAAACCCACAAATTCCCAAACCCCATATATTTTCAGAAAAATCATCACGATTACCAAATGAACGACAGGAAACAAAGAATCACGTACCTCGCGGAGCTGCTCTTTATAGGTAGAGAGATTTGAGGCGAGCTCCTCGATGCTCAAATCGTCGCCGCCTTGCATCTGTCCGGCAAATTTCTCCCCAAAATCCTTTTTTTTTATCACTGTTTTCTCAGCGGGAGCAATTCGATTTTGGGCTCGGATTAGAGAACACGAGAGGGGAGAGATAACGAGAGGAATCCACCCTTCTTCAATCGGGGTTTATTTGGATCCGGGGAAGTGTCTTACGGTGAAATGACAAAAGTAACCTTATCCGGTCGACCGACGTTTCTGGTCTAGACGGGTTCGGCCCGGTTCAAAATGTATTAATCCTCAAACCAAACCGGTTCGTATTAGTGAATCTCAACTATATTTCAATCCGAATTGGATAACTCTTGGTGCTCCATGCAGATGAATCACACAGAATTGGATTTAATTGTTATAGTAGAAATCGTACACTAAATTTTGATTATTTATAATTTTACATAGATTGTTATATTCTTTGTAGATTATTTAAATTTTATGTACAATTATTTTTTTTTTTTCATGAACTTGTAATATTTATTTTTAGGGGTATTTACCTATAACCCCAAGATTGATCTTGTTTATTAAAAACTCCCCGTAATTTTAATATTTACTTACAACTCCTCATTTTCAAATTTATTACTTAACCTCTGTTATTTAATTAAAAACTTTTCCCAAAAATTTCACTTTCATTTTCTATAATTTTACAACTAAATACTTTAAAATTCTTAATTTCTCACCATCTACTCTTTCTCTTAAATATTTATAAATAAAACCTCAATTAAATTTTAAATTATAATTTATATATTTGTATATTTATAAATGAACCCCTCAAATATTTTTATTTATAGATAATTCCAAATGATTTAAGTATGTTTTAAATAAAAATTTACGAAGATTACCATGATGTTTAAAAATTTTATAAATAAACACCTTTCTAAAATTTAAATTATAAGTTGAAAAAGTTTAATATTATATATTTACCAATAAAACCTCACAAATTTTTTTATTTATAAATAAACTCTAATTTTACTTTTCCATAAAACCTATAATAGTAAGGTTTTAAAAACGTAAAATTTGTAATTACAAGTTGATCTTTATATATTTATAACTAACAAGACCCCTCAATCTTTTTCTTTCTCCCTCAGTCCAACGTTTCCATTTTTTAAATAAACTTTCCCGATATTTCATGTTTTCCCCTTCCCCTTTTGTCCCGTAGCCGTTTTCCTCTTTGTACTCTTTTCTCCCTACCGACCCCCCCCTTCCCTTTTTTCTTTCTCCCTCCGACGTCCACCCTCCCTTTTCTCTTGCCCCCCTCCCGTTTTTCCCCCCCCATTGCCCGTTTTTCCCCCCCTTAACCCTTCTCCCTTCGAGTTTTACTATACTTGTAACCTTTACAAATAGACCCCTTGCATAATTTTATTTAAAATAAGTATAGCTTTTATTTTCCTTATTTTTTAACATCAAATTTTATAACACAATATTAAAGTTAAAACTTAGACTTTCCAAATTAACAATTTACTCGTGTCCCTTTAGCATAAAAAAACCCGTTACATATTTTATTGATAAATATTCCAAACTTTAAACATGTATTAAAATAAAAATTACAAAAAAGAAGATTTGAAAGATTTTAAAACTTGAGTTTCAAATTATCAGGTTAAGATTTGTAATATGTATAAATGAACACCACAACCCCTTGAATATTTTTA